>JAJMAV010000186.1:0-14508 GCA_030565045.1 Starmera caribaea | reverse complement strand
AATACTTTACCCATAAGTGCTGATATGACTACAAGAAATTTCATTGGATTTGTTGTGTTTCAGGTGATTAAACTACCCTTTTTGATGATCAGGCCAGAAAATGTTAATAGACATTTAATTATGGCATCTATCATAAGTACAATTGTTATGATCACAATTTGGATCTATTTAATGTGTTTAAATCATGGTCCAGGGAAATTTTTTTATGATCCTGTTCCACCAGATATTTCTACAAAAGAATTGGGCTTTAGATGGCTTTATGTCATGGGATCTTGGTTTGGTGGATTAACTCCAAATATCTTAAATCAACCTGATTTTGCAAGATTTTCTTCATCTGATTTGAAAATGGATGTTGGTATTGCATTAGGAACTTTTCTACCAGAGTTTATACCCATTGCATCAATGATTTTATTAACTTGTTGTCAAGATTTATATGGTGAAGATTATTGGATGCCCACGGACATTGCATTTAGATGGTTAAGTGATAATTATTCCCCAGGGACAAGAGCTGGTGTTTTTTTCCTTGCTTTGTGTTTTCTTTATGCTCAAATCACACTGAATACCATAGGCGCTATTTCTGGTGGTATGGATCTTGTTGGTTTATTTGGGAAATATATTGATAATAGACGTGGATCTTTTATTATTGCCACATTGACTTGGGTTTGTTTACCTTGGAAATTTTTCAACACCACATCAAGATTCCTTGATGTTATAAACAGTTTTGGTGTTATCGTGACACCAATTTTTGCTATTATGATTATGGATTTTTTGATTGTAAGGAAAAGAAGATTGAAAATTAATGATTTATATACGAATGATAAGAATGGGGTTTTCTATTATTTTTATGGGTTTAATTTAAGAGCCTTTGCCGCATGGTTGATATCAATAGCTCCAGGCTTACCAGGTTTAATCTATTCAGCAGTACCTTCAATGAGAATTAATGAAGGTATCTATCATTTTTATCGAGGTTTCATTATATTTTCATTCATTATTCCATGTGTTGTTTATTATTTAATCAATTTGATTTTCCCACCAATGGGTATAAATGATTATCAATTCAAAGACACATTTGATGTGTTTGATTTAAAAGAATGTGAATTGTTAGAAATTGAACCTTATGATCAAGAATTAAATTCATTTGAAAATCAAATTCAGATTCTTGAAAGTGAATCTGTTTCAATGAATGATGATGATGATTATGAAGTTACCAATAGATTTGGGAATGATAAGAGTGATGTTAAAGTGATGAGTTATGAAAAACAGATTGGTTCAAGTAGTAATTTATCTTGATCATGGTGGTTAATTCTGAAAAATTGTGATATAAATTGATTATTTTTTTCAAACAAAACAGTTGTAGAATTGTAATGAATCGATTAATTGTTCTTTATATTCATGAATCAGAGTGGTAGAAAGAATAATATATCGTTATAATCATTAGTGTTTAAGTAGTATCACCCGGTCGCGGGGCGCGCCGCGTTTAATTGTTTCAAGCTGAACTAAATGATAGAATAAAGAATTGCTAACTATCTTTTTTCACTTGCCACAATATAAAAACATTAATTACGTACTACGCCACAGGTTGATTTATATCTAATTAATTAAGCCGAATTGGTATGAAATTGCAGTAATAAACAGGCACACGACTATAAAGACAAATCAGTCACTTAATGGTAGAGATAAGAAAGATTGAATTTGTTCATTTTAGAACAATTCGAGCTTCAATTATGCCATATAAACTCACCATCTTGTCGCATAAGAATTTCCCAGATTCAAAAAATTCGCAGGTAACTGAAAAATTCAGTTTTGTCGAAGCTGAACATTAGTTGAAGTTTACAGCACGATCGACTTCAATAGCATCAAGTACACCTAGAATGACTGCTAAAACATTTAGCAAAGACTCTTCTGTTATGATCATTGGAGCTGGTGTCTTTGGGCTTTCCAATGCCCTACATCTCACACCAATGTCACGGTTTTTGATAGATTAGATATGGATGCTAATTAGATTATTCAGTGTTGCACGGTGCTGATACAGCATCAACAGATTTAAACAAGATTTTTAGAGCTCAATGTAGAAGTACTAAACATTATCAAGACTTAGCATTCAAATTTCAAAGCTTTGGTACTTTTGCAAAATTTATTTGTAATGATGAAGGTGATGTGATTGGTATCTTAACTACAGATGGTGAACAACATTTTGCTGATTTGACAGTTGTTGCATGTGGACCATGGTCAACTGAAATTGTCTGAGAATTAGATGGTATAGATGAAGCAAGGTTATATAAAATTGATTATCAGACAACAAAAACATACAAACCCTGTGCAGATAGATGATAAAATCATTTTAATACCTAAGACAGAAAATTCATCACCACTTTTTAAAATATTTAACAAAAACAATAATGAATCAAGCAAAAGAATTTCTCTTTTTTACCTAAATTTTTTCTGTTCAATAAGGATAAATCACATCAAGAGAGCCTATGAACTAGATATTTTTAGGGTATTAGCTGTTAGATTGTTTTGAATATCAATTATTCAATTATTCAATTTAATACTTAGAGATTCTTTATCTTACGGCCGAATTGTCTATTTTGGAAAATGGCACAATTTTTTTTTTTTCGTTCAAATCTCCAAAACTATTTAAATCGTTGCTTTCGCTGTTTCTTCAAAATCAATTGCTGCTTCTCAGTTCATCATATCCAAAACGACTGAAAATAAAATGTCTGAAGATAACAAACAATGCAAGAAGGGAAGAAGATTTCCAAACTTTTGGGAAGATCTTTCTCAAAAATTCATCAAATTAGATTCTGAACTATCACCGGATCAAAGAGAAGAGCTTTCAAACAAGTTTAAAAACATTACAACAGTTAAAACTGCCACTGCAGTCTTTGGATTTGGTACTCCTGCTTATTATTTTTATAAATCATTCAAAGGAGTTAGATTCTTAAAATTGAAAACTTTTGGTGTTGGTGTCATATCATCAATGATTGCTACTGCCATTGTTGGTAAATTAACTTACAACTACATTATTAAAAATACGTCAGATCCACAAGTTTCTAATGTCTTGAAATTCACTAAAGGTTTTGAAACTGGTAAATTTTGGTGGTATTATAAAATGACTTCTGAAGATCAAAGTCTTGCATTTCGTAGTTTAGATGATATGGTTGAATTTAAAAAGAAAAAGCTTGGTTGGAAATGAGACTTGATGTGATCTCGTGTATATAGTGGCTGATTGTGTTTACATGTGAATAAATGAATTAATGGGTTTAGTGAATATTAACCTGTATCAAAGTTTCATTACACCTGATGAAATGAATAGGAAGCTCCAAAATTACTATGATGACCATTAACACCAGCTTCTTGCTCCGATTGATTTAACAAATGTTGCATTGATTCATCTATTGTAGCTAATCTACTTTATTGTATTTTTTCAACTCAATCATTATAGTAGAATGATCCATTTGAAGAGGTAGATTTCCAGCTTTCAGTTTGAGGAAAAAACCTGAGGCAAACCCACGGACAAGGTTACTTCTATTAACGTCTTTCACAATTGCTTGTTGTCTTTTAAACTGCTGTAATTCAAGTTTTTAATTCATTAGTTTCATTGATCAATTGGTCTTTATCTAACGGCCAAACTTTCTGAAAAAAAATAATGACACCAAATTTAATTTGTATAGAGAATTGACCTGTTTCAATACGAAAAACTATTTAAATCGCTACTTTCCCCATTGCTTTTTTCAAGTCTTGGATTTATTCATCATTCTTACTAGAGCCTCGAAATAATCACGAAAAACCACAATGTTCGACAATCACTGGAATGATAGAGGATTCCCAGGTTTTTGGGAAGTTTTATCTCAGAAGTTCATCAATTTAAATTCTGAATTGATAACGGCACAAAGAATGGAACTTTCAAACAAGTTTGAAAATTTAGCTAATGTGAAAAAAGCAACTTCAATTGCTTCATTTCTTACTCCTGCCTTTTATTTATACAATAGATTTAGAGGAAAAAAATTCTTGAGATTAAAGACACTTGGTGTTAGTGGCATCACCTCGATGATTGTCACTGCTATTGTTAGTAAAGTTTATTATCAACACACTGTCGATAACACCTTTGATGCAAAAGTTTCAAATGTTTTGAGATTTACTAGAGGAAAAGATCCAGGGAAATTCGCGTGGTATTATAAAATGACTTCTGAAGATCAAGATCTTGCGTTTCGTAATTCAGAAGATATGATTAATCTTACAAAACCAAAATTTGGTTGCCAGACAGAGATTGCTTGTTTATAGCTATTAAATAATCTGCAATATTGATATGAAATAAATGAATTGAAATGAATAAATCAAAGTTCCATCATTCCCGATGAGTAAAAAATCGAATCTTCTAATTTTTGTAACAAACTCAAACTCTTCTCAAACTCTTCATTTGATATGGCCATGTTATTGTAATTAAAATTGTCTTCATCCATATTCAGAATATGGTTTATACTCAAGATATTGAAAGGTTCCAAATTCGGTGATTTTGATGATCCTCCAAAATTACTGTTATTATGACCATTATTATTCTCAGATTCTTGTATAAATTTGAAACTTCCCAACATAACTTCAATAAATTTACAAAGTTTTGCACTTGATCCGGTCCATTGCAGCAAATGTAATTTATTATATTTCTTTAAATCAATCATTGCTTCTTGAACCCGAGATTTAGTGAAACAATGATCATTAGTTTTCAATTCATCAAGACCAATACTATCCATCCATATGAAAACTCTGGCAAGACATAAAGTTGATAAAAATGCATAGCTTAAATGAGGTGACCAAAATGGATTGAATAAAATGACTTTATCTGCATTGTGTAATAATTCACTTATCTTGATAGCAGATTCAAGGCAAGTTGATACAAATTTCAAGTTATATGAATCAAATGAATTTTCAGAAGTGTTAATTGTCATGTTTTGTAAGTTTAAGATGAATCCAAATAAAAAATGCAACATGTAATAATGATATCGTAATCCAAGTCTGAATTTTATAGAAGACAGTTGTTGACTTTGTTGCTCTGCTTCATCTAGTTTTTCAATGTTTGAGTCTTTATACCAAACGTGTAAAGCGTTCACGATTCTTGATAATTTGATTCTTGATTTCTTCAATAATAAATCATCTTTCAGACACATCTCAGGACAATTATGAGCTAGTTGAATTAGCTTCACTGTATTAATAAAATATTCTCCTAATTTATCATTCTGCGGGAAGTCAGGATAATCAACGTTGACCTCCAATGTTGAAACACATGAAATTCTTCCTAGTAGCAGACAAATTTTATTCTCTTCCTGAAACAATGTCCACCACAATTTTTTCATTTCATTTTTCAATTCAACATTTGTGGTACATTCAATCATTGATTGACGGCATAGACCAATAGCCATCGCTTGTTTACATGCCAACTCTAAAATCAAATAACTGCATTCTCTTTTCCTATCTTTTCCATAATAAATTGCCAATAATAATAAAGACATTATACCATAAATTGTTGGAATCAAAGTTAATTGAGATATAGAGTACTCAATGTTTTGCAACATCTCCAAAATTATGGGATCAATTTCCTTTGAATTCATCATTGGGTACAACTCTCTATGATAATAATAACCCAAAATGATAACCATATAAATACAACTCAGTTGATCGTTTGAAATTTCATTTAACTCACTGGCGTTCTTCAAGCCTCCTTTAACAGTCCATAAGCTATCATAAATCGCTTCAAACCTAGGAATACTCATACATGAATAAAACGGATACAATTTTTCAAAGAAAATGGTTTTATAAGTATCACAGAACGATTTCTCAAAAACTCTGTTATTATCTGAAAATTGAACCAAATGACTTATACTTGAAGTTGATTTTATGAAAGAATCCAATTTATTTAATTCAGTAAATGGGATAGTACTCACTATAACATCATCTTCATAAACTTTTTGAAAATCAACGGCAAATGAGTTTGAAACTTGTTTAGTATTTTCAATCATGAAAGAGCTGGTGCTCGTGAGTAAAGCTGCAGAGCCCATGGGACCAATATAATGTGAAATACCGTTCTTATCAAGAATAAATTTATCATTTTCAATGTTTGATAAATCTGAATTTGTAGGACTTGACATTAAGTCTAATTGATGTTGGAAATCTGCTGCATTTTTTGTAATTAAATTGATTTCATAACCTAGATATTCCAATTCTTGATCATACGCTTGAGAAGAGTCCATATTTGAACCATTGACTTTCACAAGATCAAGTTGAGGCATCTTTATATTCAATTCAGTACCTAATGAAATTAAAAAATAGATATTATCAATATCCACATCTGGGAACAACCCTTCCACAATAGCATAAAGACACTTATAATGGATCCCCAATGATCTATTTGAAACATGACTTCTTTTCTTTCTAAGAACTGTAGTCTTACACTCAGCACCTTTCTTATTGCATTCAATACAAGGGATATTGATCAGTTCATGATCTGGCAACTTCTCGTTTGTTGCTCTTTTACAAGCACGCTTCTTAGCCTTGCATCTATCACAACTGAAGAACGCTTTCTTTCTCAAATGGTCAGGGACCCTTCTTCTGGAGGACATTTTCCCCACCAAACACTGCTTTCTGTTGTTGTTGAAATCATCAAAGTTCACAAATTCATATTATAATATTACCACCTCTAATTGCTGTAAAGCGATTCCTGCTGTGGTTAATTCAACTTGTGGCTAACACCTTCTTATCGAGATTTACTGAACATTCCCCAAATTCCATCTCAGTGCTTATCAGCTTATCTTTCCACAATGCCAATTTTGCACAGAAAACGGTTTTAGTCGTCGAGCTTGGAATTTTGGAATTTTTTTTTTCTTCTTCTTTGAGCTTTATGACTGAAATTGTTGTCGATGAGCTGGAGAAAAGAGAGGTTAATAAAGAGTGGTTGGAGCATTGGAAGGATGGAATTCAGAACACAGAACTCCTCCCTTGTGAACCAAGAAATTCAAGCATTTTTTCGAGTTTTGGTGCTCAAAATGAAACCTGCGGATTGCTGATAACAGACTTCCGCTGATCGTTCGAAGTGTGATAGTTATATAAAGCCAGTGGACTTCTCAAGAGATGAAATTAAAGGTGTGAAAGTGGTGCGAAATGTTTGCTTTATCAGCAGTATCCAATAAACGTGTTTTATTTGCAACGTCAATTGCGTTGTCAGTGTCGTTTTATTACAATCGTCAAACATTGATTAAGAATGATGCTCAACTGGCTGGGAAAAGATTCAGCAAAATTGAGTTGCTAGACCACACTAAGGAAGACGATGTGTTGGTATCTATTCATCGTAAAGTCTTTGATCTCAGTGGGTTTGTGAAATCACATCCCGGTGGGTCCAAGGTTATTATGAAATTTGCTGGTAAAGATGCAACTAAAGCTTTTGATAAGAAGCATGGGAAACATTTCCGAGACTGCATAACTTGGAGAACTGGATGAGCTGGCTGATGAGACATTGAAAGAAGTACAAGAGGAGTCACCAATTTCTGAGACAAAACCAACATTTGGAAAACCACCGATTGATTTTATATTCAATGTCAATGATTTTGAGGGTGTTGCTAAACAAGTTTTACCAAAAGAAATTTATTACTATTTAGCCACGGGAGCCGACGACGAGGCAACTTTAAGAGAGTGTCATTTAGCCTTCAGTCGTGTTTTTTTCAGACCAAGGGTTTTAAGAAACACAGAGAATGTTGATACCTCAATTGAAATGCTTGAGAATAAACCTAGGTTACCTTTTTATATCACTGCATTTGCCGGTCAACAGTTTTATGATAAAGATGCTGAAAGAACTTTAGCCAAGGTTGCTAAGCAAAATGGGATTATGTTCATTTATCCAAGACTGGGATCATTACCGTTGAAAGAAATTGCTGATATTTTTGGGAAAGATGGTCAATTTTGGTGCCATGCTAGTCCAAATATGGGTGATCCAAAGATGTAAAAGGCCATCAAGGAAATTAATAAATACGATAACATCACAGGTATTTTCATTACTACCGATGCAGCAGCTGGTGGTAATAGAGAAAAAGATTTCAAAATAAGAGTTGAAAAAAGTTACCAAGAGTTGTTGAATAAAGAAGAAGAAGAAACTTTGTCAACTTTCAGTGCACCTGTTCATCCTTACCCATCCATCACTTGGGATGATATCAAAAAAATCAAAGAGAGTACAAATAAACCAGTTGTTTTAAAAGGAATTCAAACCACAGAAGATGTATTATTAGCAGCTGAACTTGGGTTAGCAGGCGTTGTGATCTCAAATCACGGTGGAAGACAACTGGATTATTCTCAACCACCTTTAGAAGTTCTAGCTGAAACTATGCCAACTCTTCGTGAACAACCTTACTACAATAAAGATAAGTTCCATGTTTTCATTGATGGTGGCATCAGAAGAGGAAGTGACGTTATTAAAGCTGTTGCATTAGGTGCTTCTGGTGTTGGTATGGGTAAAGCTTTTGGTTTTGCGATTTTGAGTTATAGTGATGCTGGTGCAAATAAATTGATTGAATTGTTGGAAATGGAGTTACAAAGAGATCTAAAATTGTTAGGTGTTGATGATGTACGTAAATTGAATGAAAACTATGTTAACACCAGAGGCTTGTATAATAGAATAGGTAACTATGATGATTCTTATTTCCATAATTATGAGAAATTACCAATGCCTCCAAAAGCATAATAAAGATTATTTATTCTGAAAATTCTTGTAGCTCATAATCGTTTGTAAGTCGTAACCGGCATTTGGAAAAAAAAGATCACTAGCTTAGACTGAAAACAAATGTTTTCAAGTGCACTACAGCTACAAAATCATTAAGGACAAAATTAAAAGGAATATATTGAAACCTAGAACTAAAAAGTTTATAGCATAAAATACAATCATAATGTGTATCTGAAATCCAAGTTTTCCTTATCAGTTAAATCCAAAAAGTCATTTTTATTCTTCTCTTCTTCAGGTAAATTGGTCTGCAATTTATCTCTTCTTCTGTTCTCATGATAACCTAACACAAATAATCCAATCAAAGAGACATTACATGCAACAAATGAAACAACCATAGCAATTTTAGCACAAGAATAGCCAGGTGCTTGCTTAGAGGTATAAGTTTGAGGTCCAACAATGTTACCAGTGCAATAACCCAGAAAGTAGAAGATGTTAACAATGGACTTCTTAGTACTACCTGCAAAACTGGTGGACATGTAGGAAAAGATACCTGATAAAACAACAGTTGCTAAGTACAAACTTAAATAGCCAAATAGTTTGGCTCCTTTGTTATCAGTGAAAGCTAACAAACAAACACCAACCAAAGTCACAGTGTTGACAATCAAAGAGATCATCAAGTTACTTTTGATGACTTTTGGAGCCAACCAAGCAATACCTAAACTGAAAACAATATCAATGGCACCACCACACATACCCATTAACAAAGCATCACCAGTGTTGAAACCAAAACTTTTTTGATATATGGAAGAATGCTGATATAGTCGATGAAGATTTGAAATGACAATACGTCATATGCTTGTCAATATTTCCCATTCTGTCAATTTAGATGATTCTTTTGAAAACTCAGTTACTGAAACTAACTTCAATAACCATTCACTTGTTATTAAATCAGTGTACTATTTGAACTTTACCTTTACGTACTCAGATTTCGAAAAACTAGAGAAATCAGCAAAGATGTTGTCTTTTAGTAACATCAAATATATTAAGTTTATATCTGATTTGAAGAAGTTCATCAAATTCAATAGAAATTTGAAAAATGAATTCTTTGGTTTTACATTGCAAATGTTGTTTTGGATAATTTTGATGATGGATTTGATATTGAGATAATTGATGATTTGGATGCTGGCATAAATGTGAATTTGAATGGAACAGAAAATGGTTTAAATGATGAATTTGATCGTTCAGGTGAGTTTCGTGAATTCAATGCTGGTGAGTTTGCTGGTTTGAATGAAGATGCTGGTTCAAATGAAAAAGAAGATGATGATTTTGATTTCATGAATTTTAGCGATGATGGAACCAGTGATTTTGAAGTTGATACAGGTTCAGAAGGTGATAACAATACTACTTTAGTTGAAGAAGAAGAGGTTGAAGTTGAAGATACCAGAGAGGTGAAGAAAAGAAAGTTTAAACTTGGTTTTTTTTGGTTTATGAGTGATTTGAATAATTTTAGTGAAATACATTTATATGATAAGGAATATTTTATTGTAGAGTTTATTTAAATTTGGTGGTAGTTTAATTTGGTCATGAAGATGAGTTGAATATGGTTGAGAGTTTTTCATATGAGTGGATGATGGAATGTTGGAGTTTTGGAATGATGAAGCTGGGTTGTGATAGATTATAAGTTGAAGAAGGTTGATTTTGATGTTAAATTTGGATGGATGATACTAACTGATGGGTTTGAATGTAGTTGCACTTGATTCCAATGGATTGAGCTTATAAACTTGGCGTAGTTTGATTGGTGCAATCTTTGAAAGTTGATTGTGGTAGTTGAAATTTGGATTTGTGCTGAAATCTATTTTGTTGATGTGATTGCTGGTTGATAATGAATGGATTTCAAAATTGTAGCAGCTGTGGTTGTACTGTTGTATTGATTTTTAAAGTTGAGCAGGTTAAGATGAATAGTAGTCTAACGGCTTGTGATAATATCACCTTTTTCAAAACTTGATCTAGTTTCATAGGCGAATTTTTTAACAGCATTATCAGTGATCGTGGTTAATTCCTTCTCAATCCCATTTAGGTAAATCAAAATAAGCACCACCTAGTTAAACTGAAATTCCATCCAAGATCATGAACTGATGCAATTTCATCAACTTTGAGTTTAGCATCAGTTTACAACTCTTAACATTGTAACGAAATTCAAAATATTTGAGTTTCATGGTTTCATGAGCGACTTCAATTTCTTCTTTAGCGTCTTCTGCTTTATCACCACCAGGAATCAATTCACCTCAGCTCGCAACTTGTTTGATGCTAGTTCTATTTGTTGATGTTGTATTAGGGCATTAAAGCTGTGGCCTTGAAGCTAAGTATAAGAACACCTCTTAGTTTCACCATCCTTCAAGTTATTGATTGAACTGTAACACCTAGTTCCACCGTTATCTTGCTGAACCACCATGAAGTTGCCTGTTGTTGTTGTTCATAAATGTTGAGTTTTATTTCGAATTTGAAAAAAAAAGGAGAAAAAAAAAACAAAACAAATTGGACAACTTTCAGCTTTCAATTGAACTCTTAAAGCATGGACATTGGACAACAACCCTGGTTCTGTACTTTGAATACTAAAGTGTTGGTGATGATCAAGATGAGCTGCTGAATTACAACTTCCAGAGACCTATCATAAGCTAAATAACTGTCGGTCTTGTTCATTGTTTGAGGCTGTTGTTTTTTTGAAGGGGTTGGAGTTGCTATTGTTTCAATGGAGCTAGCGGGTGTGTACTTCGCTGGAGATCAAGTTGAAGGGCCAGCCAAATTGGTGGAAGAAGATCAACAAGTGTGTTTTATTCAAATTAGGTCCTTTGAAATACTTGGTGGGTGTTGCTGCTTTAAGGTTTTATGATATTGGTGTTATTATAGATTCTAAACATTCTGAAATTTGGATTGCTTGTTGTGATAGTGATGAATCAAATGCTGAAGTTGGTTTAACGATCTGGGAAGAAAGTACATTTAAAATTACTGAAACATTGATCGAATGATTATACACTGATTATTTGCAAATTGAAGATGGTGGTGTTCGTTTATCAACCGCCAAAGCTTTAGCTAGTGCTATTCACACAATTTCTTCGAATGACCACATCTTAGACAGATTGTTAGACTATATGTTGAAAAGACTAAACCTCCAGCTCCTGTTTTAGATGAATTTGGATTATTTATCAAATCTTCTCACGATCAAAAGGATAAATGGGAAATCAGAAGTGGCATTGCTTTAACTTTCGAATACATTGCTGGTATTTTCAATGATGATCAAGCTATAAAAGGCTTGAAATTTTTCATTGATTGAAAAGCTTTAGGTGATAAAGGTGATGAGTTGCTAAGAGAAAGTGTTGTTTTATATGGTGCTTTAGCCAAACATTTAAGTTATGATGATTCAAGATTGTCAAAGATTGTTGATAGATTGTTTAAAACTTTAAGCACTTCATATGAAAAAGTAAAAAAGGCGGCCCTTTTCATTGTCATTTCTTCTTTGGTTTCATGATTTAGAGCTAAAGTTGGTAGATATATTGAAGAACAATTCAAGATTTTATTTCAAGCTCAACAAGAAATGGTGCTGATTATGGTATTGCAGATTTAGTTAAAGGTTATGGAATTGCAGCCGTATATCATTCGTAACTTGAGTGATGCTGCTGATGTTAAGAATGGTCTACAACGTTGACAAAGTGTTGCTATTGAATGTTCATCAGACACTTTAGGAAAATTCTTTGAACCTTATGCAATTGAAATTTTACGTTCGTGATGAAACTAGTACTGCTACCAAAGTTATCATGAAGAATACTACTAGTTATTGTGTTAACAAAAGTTCTGATGAATTGTTAAGTTCAATGGTTCATTTGGATCCAACTCAATTATACAACTCTTTATCTACTATTATCCCAGAAATTGTTGGTGTTTCAAATGATTCCCATAAAGAAGTTAGAAAAGCTGGAGATCAAGCTTTGAATAAGTTCGGTGAAGTTATCAGAAATCCAGAAATTAAAACTTTGGTTCCTACATTGATCAAAGCTATTGGTGATCCAACCAAATACACTGAAGAAGCCTTGGATTGTTGGATTTTGTTCATTATATTGATGGTCCATCTTTAGCATTAATCATTCATGTCATTGATCGTGGTATGCATGATAGATCTGCTAACACTAAGAGAAAAGCATGTCAAATTGTTGGTAACATTGCTATTTTAGTTGACTCCAAATATTTGTTACCATACTTACATCAATTGATTCCTCATTTATAAATTGCCATGGTTGATCCTATTCCAAACACCAGAGCTACTGCAGCAAGGGCATTAGGTTTTTTGGTTGAAAAACTAGATGAAGAACAATTCCCAGGATTGGTTTCAGGTTTGTTGGTGAAGCTAAAGCTGGTGATAGTTTAGGTTCTGCTCAAGCATTGTCTAAAGTTATCAGTTTACCTAAATTAGATGAATTATTACCATTAATTTTGAAAGGTGCTATGAGTACCAAAGCTTAGATTCGTGAAGGTTACTTACCATTATTGTTATTCTTACCAGTCTGTTTTGGCTCACAATTCTCACCATACATTAGTTATGTTATCCCAGCTATTTTGAATGGTTTAGCTGATACTGATGAAAGTATTAGTTCCACTGCTGTTAAAGCTGGTAGATTGATTGTTAAGAATTATACAAGTAAAGCTGTTGATTTATCGTTCCATGGTACTGGTATTGCTGGTAAAAATGAGCTTGTTGAAGATGATCCTGAGTTTTCTGGTGCTATTGGTAAACAACTGATTGAGGTTTTAGGTCTGCTCAAAGGCATGGTAAATTGGTTTGTCGTGTCGGTTCAAATGCATTATTACAATTATTAGCAGCATTGCAAGATTCTCTTAACACCATTGACCCAGATGCTAAACAAGGTATCTGTATTTCCATTCACGAGCTTATTGAATCAAGCTCCAAAGAAACCAATGATACTTACAAAGATATCTTTGTTGACATTCGCTCAACTTTGGTGGATCCTTCTCCAAAGGTACTGTGTTTGATGTTTACCAAAACATTGTTGGTAAATTGGCCGTTGATGAAATCATTCCATATTTATTAAACTTGTTACAATCATCAGGTTCTGATTATGCATTAAGTGCATCACAAGAGATCATGACTACAAAATCAGAAGTAATCTTCCCAATTTTGATTCCAACTTTATTAGAGTCACCAATAGATTCATTCAGTGCTCAAGCTTTAGGTTCATTAGCTCAAGTTGCTGGTTCCGCTTTGTACAAACGTTTGACTTTTTTTATCAACTCATTGGTTAATGAATTAATTCGTGATGATTTGGATGATGAAACTAAAGAAGCGTTGGGTTCAGTCTTGGATCAAATCATTTTATCTGTTGAAGATGAAGAAGGATTACATCCATTAGTACAACAATTGTTATCATTGATTAAAGGTGGAGATTCTAAGAAGCGTGCTGTTGTTTACGAACATTTACCAACTTTCTTCAACGAAACTGTTTTGGACTGTGCCATGTACACTTCTGATTTAGCCGGTCAGTGTATTTTATCATTAGATGATCAAGATAGAAATGTTGTTAAATATGATGTTTCAGCGTTGACTGCATTGACAAAGAAACATTCCAAAGATTCATTAGAAAGATTAATTAGACCAGCTAAACAAGCTTTTGATATTACTGGTGTCGCAGGTCAAGACTTATATGGTTTCACTTTACCAAAAGGTGCTCAATCTATCTTACCAATTTTCTTACATGGTTTAATGTATGGTACTAGTGAACAACGTGAAATCTCAGCTA
>JAJMAV010000185.1:0-14516 GCA_030565045.1 Starmera caribaea | reverse complement strand
TTTTTTTTTTAAGAAAATTTGAAATTTATTCAATTTAAACATGTTTTAAACTAATTATTAGAAATCTTTATTGTTTTTTTCTAGTATTTGGTTTTTTTGAAAAGTGTTATTAGATGTTATTATTGTTGCGGTTGTGGAATTTTATTAACATCTATAAACATTTTAATAAACATGTGTTGAATATTTCATTTTTGAAAAATTGTCAGTAGTAGTTTTCTTTTTTCTTTTGTATATCAAAAAGACAAAATTTGTACATCATTTCCATTTGAGGAAAAAAAAATTTGAAGATTATGATAAAACTGAATCAATGCAATCCCTTTTCAAAATCAATTGTTGAATGAACCCAAAAAAACAAACAACCTATGTGTTTTCAATTTTTTTTTTTTTCAAATGATAATGAATACTAACAATTAAAATAGATGTCAAAGGTATTAATTATGTCATCAACTTAGATATGCCAGGTAACATTGAAGATTACGTTCATAGAATTGGTAGAACAGGTAGAGCAGGTACAAAAGGTACATCTATCTCATTCTTCACAGAAGCAAATTCAAAATTAGGTACTGCATTAATTAAAATTTTAAGAGAAGCTAATCAAACTATTCCACCTGAATTACAAAGATACGATAGAGGTGGTTATGCTGGTGGTAGATATGGTAGTGGTCGTGGTGGCCGTGGTGGCCGTGGTGGATTCCGTGGTGGCCGTGGTGGTGGTAGAGGTGGTCGTGGTGGATTCCGTAGCTATTAAAAAGCTTGTTTTTTCCACTACTGCTAACTATACTGACTGCTAATATTTATCTAATTTTTTTATTTAACTTTACAATTGGTTTTGGTTATATTTTTTCATGGCTAAATAATATATTTAAAGACTTTATAGATTTCCTAGGTTCTGCAGGGGTTTTTTTTTCAATAATAATAATAAGTGATTGCATTCAAAGGTTATATAATTAATTCAAAATACAAAAAAAAAAAAAAATTAATACATGGCGTGTGATTTTGTTATCGAAATGTACTTTTATATTGTTTCTATACGTAATTTGTATCACCATCCATCATCGCCCCAACCATTATCATCCTCGGCTAAATCCAATTTCAAATTCAATTTAGATTTAGCACTTTTTGGTTTCAATTGTAAACCTTTTTTAGGAACAGCAGCAGTTGTTGTTGTTGTTGTTGTGGTAGTGGTGGTGGTTTTCTTGACTGGTTGTCTTGTTGGTATTGGTTTGGCAATTTTTGGTTTAGTGTGAGGTTCAGTTATATCATTATCGCCCCATCCATCATCTAAATCCAGCTGATCATCATCAACGATCCAAGAATCTGCAATTTTTGGTTTTTGAAATGTGTTTGTTGTTGTGGATGATGTTAGTGGAGTGACTGTTTTAGCAGATGTGAATAATGGAGTCACTGATCTTGAAATATCAGGTGTTGAAATTTTAGAACTATCCATATTCAAAGATAATTTTGACATATTTGATTCAAAATTATTGAAAAGATTTGAAACTTTATTAAATGACTCGTCATCATCATCATCTTGTTGTTGAATGTTGTTTTCAGATTCTTGTAATTTAGTAATTTCGTTATTAATTTTTTGGAAAAATAAGTTGAATGCATTTTGAGCTTGGTCTCTTACTCTCTTGTCTTTATCTAATAAATTTGGAGCAATCACAGATAAAATTTTAGAACAAATGATTTCTGGTGTAAAATAATCAATACAATCAACTAAACTAATTAATGCCGCTAATCTTGAATCTAAATGTGGATCTTTTAAAGCTTTTGCAAAAGCGGTTGATAACACTGTTGGTCTTGATTGTGGATTTAAATATTTGGCAATTTTACAAATGCAAATAGTTGTTGTTGTTCTAATTTCTGGAGTTGAATCATTTTGAGTCTTAGCTAAATATCTTAATAGTTCGTTGTTTAATTGTCTATCTGATAATTTGGGAGCTAAAAGCAAAATTTTTTTAATTGACTCGTCAATAATCAAATGATTTGAGTCTGTAAAACCTGTAATGAAATTTGGGAAGATTTTATCTCTAATTTCATAATCTTGTAATAAGGGGAAATAATCTGGTAATGAAGTTAGTAATAACATTCTGATTGCTCTATCTGGGATGGTAAAAGATTTGAATATTATTGGTTTAATGATTGTTTTGTAAGTTTCTATCATGGAATCATTTTTAAATTTAGATGAATATAAGAAAATCAACCTTAATAACACGGATTGAGTTTCTATTGGGACTTGATTGAAAAAATTGTTTAATTCTGGTAATAAATTATTCAAAATGAATTCATTAGGTAAATCAAGGTAAATTAATTCAAAAGATTTCAATATCTCTAATTTTGTTTCCAATTCATTAATTAGTTTGAACTCTTTGAAATTTTTCCAAATGGTGATGAAATTTGTTTGAAAAAAAGAGTCTTCACCAGTGGATATAAAATTTTCAATGTTAATTCTTCTTGTTGGACTTGGTGCTATTAATTTCTTGTAAGTTGCTGATAATTCTTGTGGGATTAAACCAATATTGTTTAAATCTTGTGTACTAGAGTTGAATAGCAGTTGAATAAAACAACCTAGTTTAAAACTATCAAATTTGATGAATAAGTTTGACTTCAAGTTATAAATATCATTGTTTAGTTCATTTGGTAATTTGAAATTTGGGATTAATCTTGAATAATTATAAATGGCGCCATCATTTGATGATTCGTTTAAATTAGTTAGCAGCATTGGTAAACCAATCTTAAACTCTCCATTGCTTGACATGAAAACGGTAGATAAATCCACATCACCATATAAACTTTTAGCATCATTATTGATATGATTTATAGCAATTGCAATTTGATAGATGATTAACAATTTCAAGTCCTTTGATATCACTTCTGATTTTTGTTGTAACAAGTTAGCTAGAGGAATAACACGTTCAGTGATGACATAGATTTTGGATTCATTTTCAATTGTTTCTAGGACATTAACAACACCTGGTAATTTGATCTGTTTCCATTTTCTTGCAGTTGACGCGGCAAATTTAGTGTATAATTGTAACTGAGAAGGTTGTCTTGTGGCCAGTTGTTGTAGATCGTATTCAAAAATTGAGACTTCAGCAGAACCATTTGATTTTTGAGTTCCATTGGAAAGTTTCCAGCCATGGATGTTTTCAGAGACTTGATCCTGGTAGTTGTAAGGGATTGATGAGCCTGTAAGCTGACTGAATGTTTTTGAAAGGAAGTTCATTAATTATAATGCTGTCTGTTGGCTGTTTTCTCAACTAGCTGGGTGTATGATGATCACTGGAAATAAAACAACTTTTGATCCAATTCAAAATCACTGTTTATTTTTTAATAATTTTTTCAGTTTTTTATAGAATTTTAACTGTAACTGAAAATGTCATGAAAAGTGGATAGATTTGTAAATATCTTGCTAATTGTTGGTAATGTAAACAAATGAGTAACACCATTGAATTGCTGCAGATTATACGGACACAATGATACCAGTCTTGAGTCGTTTAAACGTTGGTCAAAATTTATTACTTTTTAGGTTTCAACTTTTTATAGATACTTTGAATATAGTTCAGCTTTAAACACTCGCCACAAGTACTACTAGTTGAATTATAAAGCAATAAATTATCATCTATATTGTAGCACAGCAGCATTAATTATAGTATACACCCAGACGTAAAAGTATAATTATACAAAGGAATCATTGATCAACCTGAATAAATATTGAAAAAGAACAAATTAATTATTTTTGAAGTCACTCACTCGCCACAACGAAACACTACTTGATTAATGATTGATAGCTGATTGATATACTGATATTAGACCATTAGACTTGATAGTTATACAAATATAATTATTGAATCAAAATCCTTCAGATCCATTGAACCCACTGAACCCACACATCAAAAAAACTTTATAATAATCTTTCTTGTTGATTTGATTAGTATGATTCCAAGCACTGGTTAATCTACCATCAATACAAGAACCAGACATATAGAAATTATCAGCACCTGAACCATCAAACATATGAGCAAAACAATCTTGTAAAATAGTCAATTTCAAATCCCTTGTCGAGTTGAATTGTGCATTGATATAATCTTCCACATGAGGATCATCTTTAACCAACTCGTCAATACGTAACAACACTTGATCAATTGGAATCAAGATGTTAGGAACTTGAGTGTATTTATCCAAGAAAAATAACGCATTTGGCACCGCATCATCACCTAAATGAACAACACTTGATCCGATCCATGCATTTGAACATTTGTTTTTACAATCTGAAATGATTTTATACATTTTTTTGTATAAATTTGGACATGGTTTAACTCTATTCAAACCTTGCCCCGTGGAGGTTAATTTATATGGTGATCCATTAAATAAATCATCGTCTGCTATGGACCATAATTGGATCATGTCTCTTTGAATTAAAGACCATAGTGTTAAAGATTGTTCAACGTATTGATATTGTCTATCATGATCATGAGTTAATCTTGATCCAGATCTTCCATATTGAATACCAATGTTGAACTTTGATTTGACGTCTTCATCTTCATTAAACTGTTTTAATCTTTGCAAGAATCTTAAGATTGGTTTTCTATTTGTATGTGTATAAGCGTTATAATCACCTATTGAGTACAAGACTTGTTCGATTTCATCCTTGGAGAAACCTTTCAATGACGAGTATTTTTTGGATAATGTTCTTATGGAAGATTCTTTCAATTTAATATCTTTATTGATTTGATTTCTAGTTTTACCCACTGGAGAAATTTCCATTGTCGCATAAATGATTAATTCATCATCCAAAATTTTCAACGCTAGTCCATCATCTTCTTCTCTTGAAGTTAGAAATGAATAGATAGTTTTAATTGGCTTGTATAAATGGAATTCCATATGATTTTCAATTTCTGGTAATCTTGAATCCATAATCATGTAACATAATTTCCCATAACTTTCTCTCATTCTTTCTGGGTTCATGATTTTGTAACGTCTACCAATTTCAAAAATAGATTTATACCAATCAGCATTATCATGGAAATTTTTATTTTTAATCAATTGTTCACCAACTTTCAAATTGGAGGCAACGACTAACCCTGCAAGAACAGAACACATTTCTTTCAATTGAGCCACGATTCTTTTGGTCTTAGAAGTATAGGATAAGATATCAACGTTGCTTGTATAATCAGAAACACTTAATGCAGCTTCTAATAAATGTAATAAATGACGTTCTTCGTAAGTCAATCTCAATGGGATGTACTTAGCTTGTAGTTTGATTGCCTGGACAAGTTTCTGATTGATTGGGTCTGAATATTTAAACTGGATTTCATTGTCTTCTTCTTCATCAACAACAGGAGTTTCATCCTGGACGTTAGCAGCACTAGTTTCATCTGATTTCTTTCCCAAAACTTGTTTCTCATACAATTCCACAAAATGGTGTTCTTTTCTCTTACCACCAGCATGGATCAACTGGAAACAACCACCGCAGAACTGTTCATTACAATCGTTACAATTGATTTCAATTCTCATATCTTGACATTCAGAGCAAAGCGTCTCATCGTGCTCCTGTTTTGCTGGTTCTTCTTGTTCTTCTTCTTCCACAACACCAACATCTTTCATCTGATCATCGCCTAGCTGCTCGCTGTCCAAAATATCAGCTAGAGTGCTCATCTTCCCTTCCAGTTCTTTCTTCGAGTAATTTAGTTGTTTTACATAGTTAAAAATTTTTTTTTCTACGTGATAAACAAGTTTCTATGAATTTACATACAATTAAATAAGCTGTGAATAAACGAATAAATAAGTAGCACAAGGTCTCTTTAGAAGTGTCTATTTGTTGAAGAAGAAGAAGTATGCAATAAAAGCAACAACAATGGCCAAAATAGCAAAAATCAAACCAATATTATCTTCACCACCAGTGGTAGCAGAAGCACCAGCCTTCGAGGCACTAGCAGGAGCAGCACCTTCCTCGATATCACCAATATACAAAGGTTTCAATGCCTCGTACGCGTCTTCTGAGTGTCCGATATCATCAAAGGGTCCAGTGGCATCGATACCACCACAATCAATCATGACTTCTTCACCACCAGGATGTTCTTCTAAGAACGGAGTGCAATCGTAGACTTTGCCGTGAATGACCATCCAAAGGTCTTTTTCTGTGTTGTGTTTGGCTAGCTCCTCGTAGGTGATGACGGTGGACATCTTCTTCTTGTCTCTTGTGTCTTGTAGTTGTTGTTGTGATGGAGTGAAGTTGTCGTTTAATGTTGAGATTTTTTTGTCCAACATTTTTATAGTGAGATGAGCTGCTAGATTGAAAATTGATGATTTTATTGCAATTTGAGAAGAGAATAGAATCACATGATGGTGGTGCAGGGAGAAGTGAAGTGCAGCTGGCTAGATAGAAGAGATTGATGAGCTGAGCTACAAATTTATCTTTGAAACAATTTATTTGAATTTATATTGTAATTGTAATATACAGTGTAGACGATAATCTTTAAGTTTATGAATGAATCAAAACAGACTAAAAATCAAATCCTTTCAACTCCAACATCTTCTTTCTATGCTCCTTCTTCTCCTTCAATTTCAAATTAGCCTCAGCCAATCCAGATTCATCTTTGAACCCATCATTCAATTGAACTGCCCAGGGCTGTCTAAACTTCTTATTCTTAACTTGCTTAAAATCACCACCAGCCATTTCAACTTTCAATTGATGATTCAACATTAGATAATTATTCATTGTCTCCTGAGCGACTTGGGCATCACTTAAATCACTGAATTCAATGAACCCGAAATGTTTAGAATTACCTGTTTTCTTGTTACGAATGACAACTAAATCTGTGATAGTACCAAATTGTGAGAAGTATTTTTTCAACTGTGGTTCTTCAAAACCTTTTGGTAATCTGCCAATATAAATGACACCTTTCTGTTGTTTAGATTGTTGTTTTTTTTTAGATTTAGTTGAGGTGTTTGATAATTTAGTGATGGTGTGTGTGGATGTAGTTTCATCTTCTGATTCTGAAAACCCATCAAACTCATCTTCATCATCTTCTTCTTCAGAACTAGAACTATCTTCTAACTCCTCATCATTTTCTTCTTCTTGTTTAACTTCAGCTTCAACTTCTTCTGATTCAGACTCTGATTCAGGCTCTGGTTCTGCAACTTTCACAGGTTTGGCACTTGTTTTATTTCTAACCACACTTTTAGCAGCTGTGGACTTGCTTGTCTTGCTCTTAATACCCATTTTTCTCTTTCAGTCTTCTGCTTCAAAAGTTGTTTAATTCACAGCCAAAAAAAAAAAAAAATTATTTTTTTTTATGTAGCAGAAAAAAAAATTTTATTGTAGCTCATCGCATGAATTTTTTTGTCAAGTTAACTATGTAAAATTTGAATTATCTATTAAACTATGGTGTACAAAGCTATTGGAATATCAAGCTATCAATGGATATAAATACATCAGTTTGATAAGAACTGCTGGACAGCTGCAAACACTGCCTTCCCAGGAAGACCAACCACAGTACTAACATCTCCTTCTATTCTTTCCACAAGTAATCCACCCATCAGATGTACTTTGAACCCACCACTTGCATCATGACCTTCCCCTGTTTCAACATACTTCTCCAGCAATTCGTCTGTGATAGTAGAGTCAAAATAAACTAAACTAGACTCAGTGAAACTCGTACTTTTATCATTATAAAAAATGGACACTGAAGTTAACACTTCCACTGGCTCTGTTGAATCACGGAATTTTTGTAACGTCAATAAATGTGCTTGTTTAGATACTGGTTTCTCATAGATGGTTTCTCCATGATGAACAATAGTGTCTGCTGATACAACAATCTTGTTTAGATGACTTCCTTCTGATTTCTATGTATACATATAAAAACTTAATTAGCATATGTAATAATTCCCAATTAGTTCAATGAATAATACTCACCAGTTGATCATAGACAGCTTGTCCTTTCCCCCTCGCGGTATGTTCAACATACTGATACATCAGTCAGTACACTTCATGTCTCAATTCGTAGTGATAGACACTCACTTCTGCAACGGTGTATAAAGTTTTATCCAAATCTTCTGGGAAATTGGATGGAATGACATAGATGTCTCTAAATCCAATGTTTTCCAAGATCTCTAGTCTTCTTGGTGACGTGGATGCAAGAACTAATGAGCAGTTTAACTCTGGAAGCAACGGGTGTAGCATCTTTTCGTTATAGCGTTAGATGAAATAGTATGAAATTTTGTTACATTTTGAAAGATTATCACTGATAAAGAGTCATACTGTGAAAAAAAATAAATTCGAGATTACTACAATTAAGTTATCAAATCGAATAGTAAAAGTGAATAGAAGGAAACAACTTCATTTTATTTCAAGAAAGTGTCAAATCCTCCAATTTAAGCACATCCGATATCTTGAAAACCTGTTCAACACCATCAGTAAATGCCAATTCAGTACCAACATATTTCTGCCATGTTCCTTTATAAAAAGCACTATCAATCTTAAACAAAGGTTCTTCCATGTGTAATCCAGATACTTGTAATTTTCCCATTGGTGGAATTGCTCCAGTTAATTTATTATTTGGTAATTCTAATGATACATAAACATCTTCATACTCTTCGTCTTCTGGCAATTTACTACTACCAGCTGTATTGTCATTATTGTTGTTGTTGTAGGTAGTAGAAGACGAATCAATAGGAATAATACCACTTTGATAATCTGAAATTTTCTGTAAATATCCTTCATTATTAATAAAATCCCAACTCATCAATTCCCCCTGTGTTAAAAATTCAACGTTCCCATTCATCGTTAAGTTCCATTTTTTACTCTCTTGTTCTTCTTCTGCTTCTCCAACACCATTAATTTCATATTTATCCAATGAACATAACCCAGTTTTAATTCTCGTATCCTCGTCATCCAAAGTTTCAAGCAACGATTCAAACCCCAATAAACTCATCCCCAATGCAATCTTAGTGGCAGCATGTGTTACAATCAACACGGTATCAATATCAGGATAAACTTGTTCAAATTGTTTTAAAAATTGGGGCCAAAATCTTTTACATCTTTCAAATAAATCATCTGGTGTTTCACCCGTGGCACTTGGTCTAGCTACCACGGACCATTGAGAGTCATTCTCGGGGATAATGTTCATTTGAGGGTATTCTTCTATCAATGTCTGTGTGGTGGCAGGTTGAGGAATTGATTCTCTGTCTGGTGAATACCATTCCCCCAACGATGGTTCCAGTAACACAGGCACTTCAAGCACCTGTGCAGGGTGTGCAGCTGTCTCAACACATCGACGGAAGGGACTGCTGAGCACTAGTTGAGGTTGTGGTTCGATGGAAAGTAAATAATGAGCTAGTTCTTTTGCCTGGCTGTTCCCAATGGCTGCTAATGGAGGATCGCTTTGGTAAGTTTGTTGGTCCAAGTGCGCTGGTGCTTTGCTGTTGGGGACCCAGTTGCCTCTGAAGCCGTGACGAGTGATGTAGATCGTGGAAAGTGGCATTCTTCTTCTTCTTCTTTAAATAATAAATAAAACAAAATAAAACAAATCTTTGATAAATTATTATATGTAATCAGAAGAAGACCAGGAAATGTCATCCAAGAGAATCAAGACGTTGTCCATCTGCAGACCAATAGTCTACGGCAACACAGCACACCCAATACCCCCAAACAAACGTCCTCCAAACGCACCAAAAGAACACACACACTCATGGACTGTTTTCGTTAAATCGCCATCAAACGACGATATCTCATATTTCATCAAGAAAGTCGTGTTCAAGCTTCATGACACTTACCCAAACGCTACACGTACAGTGGAATCGCCTCCGTTCCAAGTCACAGAGACCGGTTGGGGTGAGTTCGAGATCGGGATCAAGATCTATTTTGTCAATGAAGCTAATGAGAAAACTATCAATATTTTCCATCATTTAAGACTTCATCCTTATGGCCATCCACCAGACGCCGTGCTGACCGAGAAAGATCGTAACGTGAAATCTTTAGTTTACGACGAAATAGTTTTCAATGAACCAACAGAAGCCATGTTTAAGATAATGACACAACGACCAGGAAACATGTTACCACCTACGAAAACCGACAATGATTTGTTTAGTAAAGAATCTGAACAAGAAGAACTAGCACGGATCGACAACGCACTAACCACAATCAACAAACAAATCAAAGAACAACAGCAGCTTATAGACTCTTTAGCGTCTCAGTCTTGATCACCACTCGTTGCACAAGATCAAAAAAACCCAACTTCTTGCTGGTGCTAGATCTCACAGCTTGTTGTTGTTGTTGTTTTCTTGAAAGTTCATAACGACAACTATGCTCACCATCATAAACAACAACACATTCACGAGGATACACACCTCCACCTAATGGATCCAATAACCCTAATTGAAATGAAACATTTCGACTATTTATCACTGGGAACTTATAATTGATTGCTTTAGTATTATAACTGACTCCAACCACTTGTACACTATCATTATAACTATTCATATAAGTTAGTTTTCATCCTGTAGTAGTAGTAGTAGTCATCAAGGCGACTTACTCCAATGATTCAAAATGATTGTAATCATTCACACCAAAAAATATCACCACAATTGGTTTATCATGTTGAATCTGTTCCAATTGACTTATTTCCTCTTGGGTTAGATGACATAAGAATTGGTGGTCTGTATGTTTGGGACGTTTGGCAATTGGTTCTTCTGATTCTAAAGAGCGTTTCATCTTGCTTGCAGTCACAGAAAGGAAATGAATTATAAGAAGAGTTTAATGCCACAATTATTGTAGTTAAATAATTTTTTTTTATGTCTGCTTGAAATGTTGGAGAAGATCATTTTCGATCATTTTACAAAAGACACAAGACACAAAAGATACAAATTTAGAGTGTGAAAGACAGGAATTGTTTATTGATTAATAATTGTATGAAGAACTGGAATCAGAGTTATTGAACAGTTTTCAAAATATCCGGTTTCTTTGGCACAATTGGCGGTTTTTTATCTCCACTAGTAGTAGAATTTTCTTGTTGTAATTGTGGTGATCTCGGTGGTGGTGTAGGCGTAGGTGTTCCCGACCGGGATTTAGAAACAAGAACCATGTCAAACCCTGGTGGTAGATTCTTACGTGCTGGTGGCACTGGTGGTAAATTAGTAGTTTGAGCACTGTGAGGTATTGATGGCGTTTCTTTAATCTCACCTCTGCCTATTGGACTTGGAGTTGATGGTTTGGTGGTTCTTGGTTGTGGTGGTGTTGGGATAGGTGAGTTACGTTTTGGAATCAAGACATCTCCCCCTGACATCGATGGTGAGGATGGCAGCAAATCTGGTCCATCAAGTAAATTCATATGCTCGTGTCTTGTACTTCTTGTATCAACCAATAATCCCGAGTTCATACTTCCTAACGTTGAGTTAGAACCAGAGTTAGAACCTGAGACTGATGGGGTAGATATTAATTGATTTCCACCACCATTACCATTCTTCAATTTCTCATATAACTGTTTGTAAATTCCATTCTTTACAGTCTCATCAATAAATATAACTGGAACCCTATAAACTGCAAACACAGGTTTATGGTCACTCAAATATAAATCTGCTGAATGATATGCCAATGGTTGAATCTTGCTTTTACTCTTATAAATAATACGATCTGTCCAGGATGGTGTTCTTTGCTTCTCAGATGAATCATAATTACTTGTACCTTTATTAAATTTATAAGTTGGTTTAAATCCAATAGAAGGTTCACAATAGTTTTTGAAAACATTATTTGATTGAATCTCTTTAGTTAATTGATCATATTCAATCAATTTCTCCAAATTATTATCATTTAAACAACGACGAACAACTTCATTCTCTAAATTGATTCTATAATTTAAATCACCAATCCAAAAAATGTTGTCACAATCATCAATTTTACCACCTCTTGGGAATCTAACTCCATTCATAATAGATAAATAATCATTGTTTCTTTCAATGACAGCATTGGTACCGGCAGCTAAATGTGCATTAACAACACTGAAAGTTGTGGCTCCATAATTAAATCTAATGGCAACACCTCCTTTATTACCTGTAATACCTCCTAACCCAGTTTTCTTACTAGAACCTTCAATCATCTTCAGATTTCCAATAATATCACTTTTAGCAAAAAATAAAATCAATAATGATGACATTTGTTCAGCTCTTAACATGACATATTTATTTCCAGAACTATTCAAACATTCTAAAACTTTATCATTCCACATCCTAGACTTGGAATAATCTGCATTTAATATTGAGCCTGCACTCAATTCAATAACTTCTTGGAAACCCAAGACAACAATATCTGCAGTAAATTTACTTTTATCAATGGGAAATAACCATTTTTCCAAACCTCCAATATCACTAATACCATTAACGTTATAAGTACCAACAAATAAATCAACACTAGAATTATGAGTGAATTTCCCCTTCAATGACCTCATTTGTTCTCTAACCATATCATCTATTGGATCATATAATCTAACTGCCCGTTGTCCATTCAATCTACCTAATAATTCATCGATATTTGCTTGTTTCCCCTTATCAACAAAATTATTAATATAAATTCTACTAACTGATTTAGTTGCATCACTTAAAGCACCAGCAAAACTCATTTTACCACTTCTTGAAAATGAAGATTTTAATGCATTTGTACCAGTATATATTTGTGAAATTGCATCTCCATTATTTGCCCAAAGTGTATTATGAACATTGAAAAAATCTGATTCTTGGGATACATAAACATCAATTGATTTTAAAAAAATGGTTAATTGAAATCTTGATATGAATTGTTGAATTAAATTAGTACGATCAAGACAATCAAGACAGTTTGTACGGAATGTTCCCTGTTGTCTGGAAACTGTTCTTGCTGTGGTTAGGTCTTGATGGTAATAACCAAATGATTGTAATGATGGTTTAATCAATTGATAAATTTTACTTGCAGATTCGTATCCTTGATCCGAGGTTTCTTTATGGAAATCAAATTCTGTTAATTGAACATTGCTTTGAATTTTCGGATTGCTTGCTCTCAAATGATATTTATATCTTTTGGATAATGGTGTTTCATTACTTTTGGTGAAACTTAATAAGTTCACTATATGAATTGATTGATAAGTGTCTAATAATCTATTAAAATGTTCATCAAATATTGGTTGAGTAGCTTCTTCGGATCTTGTTATTTGAACTTTTGCATTGATCAATGAAGTGTCTTGCTCCCAAAAAATTGGAACACTACCACGAATTTGAATAAACGAATAACAGAACTTATCACAATAAACTATTGTCTCTGTCTCGACAAAATTAGAAACGTACCCTTCATCATCAATACCTCTTGAATTGAATCTGGTACCTGCTCTTTTCCATGATTGTCTAGATATCACAGTCATTGTCACTTTGGTACGGTTCATTGATGTTCCCAATGTCTCAGCAAAACCTCTAATAACAGTGGTCAATAATCCATCTTCATCTAGTTTCATTTTCATATCCAAATCCAACTTGTTTCTAAAATCAATCATTTCTTTCAACATGAAATTATTCCACATGTATTCTTCTTTATAATCATCAATACTCAGTGAATGACCATTCAAACCACGATCTTGTAACGTACTAGTCAAATCAAAATTAGAACTATAATAAAAACCTCCACTACTTAACAATTTTTTCAAATCAGTACACGGATGCTTTTTAGCTTGTTGTTGTTGCCCATTATCATCTTCTGGTAAGATAGGATACCCATTCAAATCCAAATCAACAAAATCCCATTCTCCATTGCTAATACAGAAGAAATCGACACTATGAATCTTGTTAATTGATTCTCCTGGTATTGGTTTGGCAACTTCACGACGACCAGTTATCGCACATATGAAAATGTCTCCACTGATTTCAATCAAACCTAAAAACCCATCTACTTCGCGTTCATTCAAACGCTTAAAACCTTTTAGATCAACATCACTACGTGAATTGAATTCTATCGCACATTGAGAAGTGGTTGAGTTCTTTATATGACGGAATTGTAAGAAATTGTTCTTGGTGATCAAACCAACTGTCCGAGTGCCGTTGTCACGCACGATAATCTTCATTCTATTGAGTTAGAGGTTGATGGCTGGTTGCAATGCTTTACTGGAAAGGTAGCAGGACAAAAATAAGTGTTCAGACGAGTGTTGTTTTCTGTTGTTGATTGAGATGATTTATTTTGAAATTTCAGAGATTTTAAGAGTAGTGAGGTGTCTGGATGAAAGTGAACTGTGTCAACTGTGTCAACTGTAACAATCAACTAACTCATATCAACGATAACTACGAGAACTAGCAGACTGTACTACAATTATGTACAACACAGCTCATATAACAATACAAAAACTTTATTCAACTAATATACATTTTAATCTTTTGTCTCAGATAACTTCTCGTTTTCTTTCAACTTGGTGTACATTGATGTGATTTGCTTACTCTTGACCTTAGCAGGCCAGTAATGTGAAGTGTAAAACCACAAATGTTTCTTCATTTTATCCTTGGCT
>JAJMAV010000184.1:0-14641 GCA_030565045.1 Starmera caribaea | reverse complement strand
CTACAAAGTTTAGATGATCTAGAAGTAGTCATACTTGTTGTACTTATGCTGGTCTACATGCTTAGATAGATGCTACTGAGGTGATACGTTGCTCACTACGTTCAAAGTGTTATAAAGAAAGCTGGTTTTAGATTTTTTAGAACAGTGATTTGGTCAAGTACAAATTTTCCACTGTTCACCAAGTTTACCAGTTTTTACACTTGGTGATCTTTAGCGAAGTTCATCACTCTATAAACAGCTGTTGAGCGGATTCTTTTTTTAGCTTGAAGATGTATCGGGTTTACAGGCTTATGATGCTCACTATGTGATGTTTCAAGTTTTGAAAAAAGCCTGTTTAAGCTTTCATATTGATGTTAGCAAATTGTTTGAATTTTGGAATAGAGTTAACAAATCTGGTTTTTACAGTGGTTTAGGGTGTCTATACTACGCTATTGGGGATCTGAGGCTGATATAAAAGTCAACACAGTGGTGATTGGTATTTTATTAGTGTGTGCTGTTGCTTTAATTTGGTTACTACTTTCAATTTGTGGATTAAGATCTTTTGATAACGAAAGTGGTATAAATCAATAGCTTGGTGCTGTTATACCAGTTTTTTTGATGGCTTCATATATGCTACTCTTATTGACTCATGTTGAAATGTCTCCTTATTGTTGTCCTGTTTAACAGTGGTTCTCTTTTGTTTTCAAGAATTAATATTGATTTTGTTATTATGGTTTGAGAGCTGACTCCAAGGTTTTGTGTTGCTGTAATATACTGGTTTATGGTGTTATAATGGCCTCAAATTTTTTGTGGTGCTTTCAAAGCAATACAGTGTCATTCGTGATCAAAATTAATTACTTCTTATTTAACATTTTTCAAAAAAACCATATTATGTTATTCTAGCAGAGACTTTTGAAGTTCAATGAGTGTCATACATTATATAGTATACTATATAGGTGGATATACTTTTGTTTTTTATAGGAATCGTATTATATATGTTGTTATTCTTACTCAAAATGTAGTTGATGCTATCATCAGGTCAAATTAGGTGAGGCATGCGCCACAAGCTTGGATTATAATAGTTAACAGCTTTATACAATACACTGTAACAATAAATTTAAATAAACAATTGTGGTGTATATTTTGGAAGCATTATCTGTAAATACTAAGAGTAATCACACATGAGTTTTAATACATTTGAAGCACTACTTGAGTGCTTAAATGATAAATAACTAAAATATCGTTGTTTTTCGAGTAAAAAGTGGCAAGTGGATCTTGAAAAATTACAACTTTAAATTCTTTACTCTAGTTATTCAGAAACTACCTGCCACTGACGTCCAAAATCTACTGTATATCTTTACTGGCCACTATCTTACTGCATCCCCCTGAATGTCCAGACATCAACTCCTTCCAATTCATCCAATAGGAGAGCTTGAATATGATTTAAAAACAGCTCATTCTCATAAATGTCCAAATTTCAATTCAAGAATTAAATTTGACGCGTTAATAGATATTTAAGAACCATCAAATCCAGTACTTTGTAATAATGCTTCCTTGCAATTTAGTTTCCTACCAATGATGATCAGTCCAAAATTCACATCAACAAACTATCAAGCATGTTCTATTGATTCTATCTAGAAGCTGCATATAAAGATGCCAAATTTGACACAATAATATATCACATATGAATATGAAAACCAGGGAAAGTTTACAACTCTATACAACTACAGAGCACTGGGCACTACAATACCAATATATGTCTGTAAACAGCACACTACATTTGATCAATTAGCTTCAACTCCTCAGGAAATCTGCTTTTTACAATACTCACGATTATTATATGAATCATTAATTATTTTATCACCATGGTATGACGGTTCAGATACATTTGTTGAAGATTGATCAAGTACATGAATAAGTGATCTGGGTGTGACTTGAGCTGCTTAAGGTGGTAAACAGTGTTGGTTTGCATTTTACTAAAAGTTATTTGACCAACTTCAGGATTTTACAAATTTATTTAAGATTTCATCAATATCAGCTTAAAGTCATTGGAGAGACAAGAAGAAAAGCCCACATTAGTACAGTGATACGAGGTCTATGTTAGAGTGCTACACAATGAATTTCAGAACTTCAAATTTAGTCTGTGGTCAATGGTTAACTTTGGTGTAATTGTTAAAAATTTTAGGCTGATTTATGAATGTGAAGAATTCAACATCAAGTCGTGGAAAATGCTCCAAAAAGACTGGTGAAAGTTGGTTTATGTTTTATTGATGCTATTAAATATATTGCAGCTGGTGTGATGTTTTACAAAGCTATGCTCGTTGATTTTAAAAATTTGAGACTGGTGCTAATAAAATGAAATTGGGTCTCAAAAAAATTGATGAATTAAGAACTCAAGCAAATGAACAACATTTGACTTCAAATTTATTATGGTGTACTATGTGATACGCAAGATGCTATGTGCAACGTTTGAGCAACATTGGAGGTCATTAAGTTGGTGTTTTAAAAACTGGTTATTTATTAGACTACAATTTTTCAAATTTTTTGATTTTTAACTATGCAAAAAATAAAAAATTGCTAAGTCCAGAAATTGGAATGTTCACAGCTTGATTTGAACACCTAAATGGCCGATGCTTTTGGATTGGGTTACATGGTTAGAATCCCCCAGCTCCTGGCTATTTATTGGTGCTATTTATATAAAATTTAATGCTTTGGTTAAGAATCGGATTTTTGAGGAAATTTTTGAGAATTGAAACTTCTTCAATTTTCATCCAAATTTCACAAAAATTGATTTACAGGGTATGTAAGTCTGAGAGGTTCTATTCCCACCTTTAGAAATCGTCTACGACATGTAGTTCTCGAGATACAACACCGTAAATTAATTCCCCGTTGATTTTTGGCAGTTTTTTGGTGTTTTTCAAAATTTTCAAATTTGAAATCGACTTCTCGTTGTTAGTGTTATAATTATTTTAATCAAATATGCTGAATTTGTTAAAATAATCTTGATTTCTCTGTAAACTTATTTCACTTGCCACGTCATGAATGTTTAATATAATTAATTAGAATTCATTTAAGTTAGTCAAAAATCTAGTACATTATATTGTCCCAAACTTTGCCAGTAAACGTAGCTAGCATCACATTTAGTAGTATTCTCGGTCATGCAGAATACAAAAAAACTCTCGGGCCATTTTTGACTCTTGAGTAAAGTAACTAGAAATATTATTAGCTGAGTTAATTTGCCTAACAAATTTGGCATATTATTTTCGAAATTTCAAAAAATTTCTTAACTATGTACGGGAAAAACACGATTTTCAGCCACTATTTTGAACGCTTTCTTTAAGGGGAATTCAAGAAACTGCTACCACCCAGATCTTTACAACCATGGTATTCGACATTTCATGTACATCAAAATTTGAGAAAATGTGGTGTGCCTCTACCGAGTTTCGACAAAAAAAAGTATATGTATTCAGAATTATTTCAGAAATTCAGATTAATATTATTTATTTAATCTTAGAAAATCATTAATATTACACCCACCATTCGAATGAGGCTTCTCACAGTGCTCAAAGTATCAGCTTTTGCACAATTGGCCCTTGCAAACATTGAAACTCCTTTGCAAGGCAAAGGCTCTACAAATCATTGTTTTGACATCGTCTTAGATGGTGAAGATGTTATCTTGGACCTTGATTTCCAACAATACCAGTCCCAACAGGATGCTTTGTTTGGCGCAAACTCAGACCACAAGATCCATTTGGCTGTGCTCCTATACAGAGAAGGTGATATTGAAAAAAGCCATAAAACTACTTTTCAATACTGTGATAAAAACGCAGTATCAAATCAATTATGTGAAGAGAAACATTTGGGAAAAATATTGTTTCAGTATTCTGAAAAATATCATCAAAATACTAAAGCCAAGGGAGAAGTACTTCCTCAACTAGCATTGTACAGTGAGTTCTATAAATTCAATGAAACAGGTACTTATTGTTTAGAAGTCTCTTCTCTTAAATCAGAATTTTTCAAAATATCAATCAATATCAAAACACCTTCAAACTTAACTTATACCCAAAAAATAAACTATTTCATGATTAAGTACTTTTTGATTTATAACTTGTTTTCTTTATTATGGTTTAGCTATAAATGGCTAAAAATCAATTTCAAACCAGTTCAAATTCTTTTAATTCAAGTTTATTTAATTTTGTGTCTCCTATTATCAATTTTGCAATTTATTGAAATGAGATTCTATTTTTTGAAAGGCTTGAATTCTTCAAATCGATTTTTGAAATATTCAATTGAGTTTATTAATTCATTTTTATGTATATATATGGATTATATTACATATGTTTTTTCATTAAAGTTTAATTATTTGAAACCTTCATTAACTTTTAAAAATTTTAAAAACTTATTAATATTAGGAGGTTTAGGACTTTTTTTCTATTTTATTTTACCACTTTCTACTCAAATCGATTTAACTACAGCATTTGAATTCCCAATGTATTTGTTAAAAACATGGTTCATTTTTAAAACAATTACAAGATATAATTCAAACTATAAAGATTATAAAAAATTTAATAATCTGAAATCACCAGTTTTCAAACAGTTTTCAAATTTTATATTGGGATTATTAACATCGAGAATGATAATACCTATTATCTGTATCTTATCAATCATTTTAGTTAGTATTATTGGTAAATTGTTTCCTTCTTTTGCTGGAAACCCTGCAATTTTTGTTGATGGAAATTTTTATGATAATTTTATCTTCCAATTAGTGTTTGGAACAACTACTCATTTATTAGAAGCTTATATCATTCATCATATTTGGTCTCCTAAAAACACACAGCGTGCAATGGAGTATAAAAATGAATAATCATCTATTTTACAACAATGGCTCTGAAATAGAATTCAAAATTAATTGAGGAGGGATCACTTCATTTACCAAATCTTGATTTGAGTTTGTTGAGTTTTTCAAAGAATTCCTATACTTAATAAAATTGTATTTCTTTAATAATCTGGTTTTTTGTAATGATATTGGTATGAACAATAAATAACCATTTTTCTCCTCAAAACTAATTGCTTTTACAGTTAAAATAATGAAAATCCAAAAAACGTTATAACTTATTATTGATCCATATGTTGCACTATTTGTCCAACCTAAAATTGCAGTAAATAACATCCAAAACCCATCTGTTTCTCCATTACAGCAATTAACATGCCATATTGAATTTTCAATGTCATATGAACCTGGACCAGAGCCAACTTCTGACATATCTTGACCATCACAAAGGTTGATGTATTTTTGAAGTTCCAGCTGCCATGCCCCTTTAGAAAATAGTCCGGCAGCAATTAAATATAGCAATGAGGTTGTTGATATCAAGAAAACTTTCAAAGACAAAGAATTGGAACGTTTATAAAAAAACCGTCCAATTATGAAACTTGTTAATACTCCTAGAATCGAAGATAATGGTAAAGTTGACAATGGTTGACCTAATCCAACGCCTCCAATGAAAACAAAAGCTTCTAATGATTCTCTCATACACGTTATGAATGGTAAAAAAAACAACGTATAACGTTCATAAAATGACACATTATTAGAATTACTATTGGTAGAATTCACTAATATTCTAGCAAGCTTAATTGTAAACTTCTCTTTCAATTTACTTAGCCTCAAAAAAAACAATCCCATGATTGAGATGATGCATGATGCTACTATTGATAGTACTCCTTCATAATAATGCTCACTCAGCGCCCATAAATCAGTGCCAATCAAATAAAAAGTTATAATGAAAACACCTCCAATTATAAATGAAAGTAATAGACCTAGCGAGCTTCCTAGTATAATTTGAGAGCCTAGTTGTTTGTACAGTTTCAAACCGGTATCTGTCAATGGTGCTTCTATTCCTCCCGTGTCAGTGGCAGTGTCTGTCTCCAGAGTACTAATTTCTGAATGATGTAAAACCAAAGATTGTTTTAAAAATGCTAGTAATATTGAGACAATAATAATAATCTCAAGACTCTCTCGAAGAGTGATAAAAAAAATCTGAAAGGAAAAAACGTCCTCCAGCTTTATTTCAAACATCGTGCAGTCTGATCTTTGCTTCCTTTTTGGATAAGTAGCAAATTGCAACTTGCAACTGATTGTTTTGATAAAAAAAAAAATAAAAACACCCTATAATCTATTTTCAATGTTCAAACTTCAAGAGGAGTTAGACTAGTTTCCGTATTTTTTTTCTGAAAAATTGGTTTGGAAAATCCGGTTTCTCTGGGAAATCTTTCAAAAATTACACGTCCGTTTTGGCACTTTTTTGAGCCAAAAATCCGTATTTTGAATCCGTTTTTTTGAACTTTCAGATGTCAATCCGTACTAATTCGTTCTCTCTAAATTGTCCTTTCAAAAATATTTCAGAAATTGTGGCAAATTTCTAATAAAATTAGGTAATTGTGGCAAGTGAAAAAAGTTTGTTAGTAAATTTGGATTATTTGTTCTACCAAAGATTATGTAAAATCCGTGAGCGCGATCCGTCTTATATGTAAGCACACCGTATCCGTATTCGTCATCCGTGTTATGAAAATTTGCTTTCATACGCCCGACCTTCTAAAAAATGATGTTTTTCAGAACGGATACGGAGCGGAAACCAGTCTAAGAGGAGTTCTGCAAAAAATAGAGTTGGGTCACCAGTACCTAATTTGACAAAAAGTACTGGCTGGCCAGTACCAGTAACTGGGCAGTACCTCGGCAGTACCTCGGCAGTACTTTGGTACTGGTGAAATACTGGCGACACAACTCTAGCAAAAAACAAAAAACAGATTTCGTCCCTCTAATTTTCAGACTCTTCTGTGACTATATGCAAAAAAGTTACATTTTAAAGCATTTTTCAACAGATGCTAACGTTTATGTGCATGTAGCTAGGATTTGTGTATTATGAATATATAATTTCTTACGTAAGTTTGGATGCTCAACTTTTCAAATGTATGGATTTCAACATATGAAGTGGGACGACTGATGAGACTAGAAAAATTTGAAGACTTTTCACAAATTTCCGAAGGACTACAAGACCGTTTTTTGAATTAAAAAAGTCTTTAAAAATTGACCTTGCTTTATCCTGCATGAAAAATTGACCTGAAAATTAAAGTGTGTTTTTCATTTTTGGGACGAAATCCGGTTTTTGCAGAACTCCTCTAATGTTCATAAATAAAATTTGATACATTAGAATTTAGAATTTAGAGGACTTTCAGTAAAACTTTTAGTGTGCCACGGCCCACTGTGCAACTTAGAAATTTGGGGACTCGCATGAGCTTACATTAAATGCTTATTAATGAGTTATCAATGATCATTTGAATTTGACTTTCATATGATGCAATGTGCATATACAAAGTGCTGTGGAAATCTGTAGCTATCAAAGTTTTCTGCAGATTACAACCGATTCCTACAGAAAAGTTACCCGGAGAACGAAACGTAAACAAACAATTGCAAAAGTTGCACAAGAAAGCTAGAGAGTCTTGTCAATGAGACTAAAGAGAGACTCACTGGTTTGAGAATAGTCCCGGAATGACTTTTTCGTGAAAACCGTGAAGTCCAAAGCTTCATCATCGCAGACGCTTAACTATGGGTTTTTCGTTTTTCGAAAAAGTTGCAGACGAAAACCAAAACTGAAAGTCCTCATCACAAAGTTCAAACAGGTTACAGAGGCCGAAACTTGAAAAATTACAAGAATGTGCTGATGGCCTTTTACCGTCTATACATATTTACATGAATAATCGTAATTATAACTGGAACGCCAATTCATCAAAGCTCAAAAAGTATGATCTTTAAGCGAACTTCTATAATGATCTCCCATCATTGTGACCTTCTGTAATTTGTTTAGGTGCTTGATGCTGAAAATGAACAAAAGAATCATGAGAAAAGTGGATCCGCCAACAACAATTCCAAACCCAACATCTCCTTCTTCTATGAAATTCTCCAAGTTCATTCCATAGGCAGCAGCGATAAACAATCCTGCCCCCATACTTAATAATCCAATAGAAAACCGCAGACCAAGAAGCATGAGCTGATTTCTGTTGGAATCTAATATGATGTTGATGATTTCCTCTGTCGTCTTGATGTTGGAAATAGAATTATTGATTGTTTGAACTATCTCATCAAAATGTTTGTAATATGATTCTAGTAACATTTCAACTTCTGCATGGTCATCAATGGATCTTGGTGTTCCCTTAGCTCTTTCAGTTAGATACATTCCTGCAAGATCATCATCATTATCCAACAATTCATCTATAACGTTTCTTATCAATGTTACTCGTTGAGCAAAGGTCGTGATCTTCTTATTTTGAATCAATAAAAATCTAAGTTTGTCTCTTGATATGTTGTCCTCCAATTCCTGCAATATACCTTTGGTAATAGTAATATGAACCTTCATCTCTGCATGTAAGTTAGTCACTGTGGACACTAATATACTTTCCAAAGCTCTTATTTCATAAGGTAAATCACTATTCGTATACTTCAATCTTGTCTCTAAATCATGAAGGAATTGTGTTTGTGAATGCGAGCTTCTGGAAGTTAGATCATCAAACAAAATCACTGTGTTGTATTGAATCAACGCTCTGATGTTCTGTAGATTCACCACTATCGATTTCTTACGAACAGAGATTGAGGGTGCAATTTCAGTATGTGAATTGATTTTCTCTATTTTTCTCAAATCTCTAGCAAAAAGCCCGTGGTTCGTAATTAAGTCTATTCTCTTCACTTCTGAAGAGCGAAGATTCATATTGCCGTTCTGATCAAACATGGTGCATATCAATGATGTGTCTTCTGATGTGGAATTCTTATGAGACAAGTTTTTCTCTAAAAGGAGAGAAGTGTAATCGGAAGTGGCCATTTTGGCTGTTTTGGAGAAAGATCGCACTCCCCAAAAGGCTGTGGAGAGCCAAAGTGGTTTCAGTCTTGCAGTGAAACTCATTTTCTTCCTGCAAAAAAAGTTGAGTTGAATTATGTATTGGAATTTGATTGATTGATTGAATGTAAGTCTGAATCCTGATAGTGAATTTTGAAAAGTAATTTTATTTTATAATTTAATTGCGAGTTTTCATCTAAAATCTATATACAGATTCCAGAACAAGAACAATTGCCATTCAAACAGAGACGATAAAAATGTCGCTTCCACAGAGCTTACTGGTGACACTGGAACTTGGGGAGCCACTTGTGCAGCGTTTTCCCGGATGTCCATCGACGATGGTGAGTGCGTTTCTTGGTTGGGTAGATATGTATTATGTACCAGCAAAAAGCTTAATGAACTAACATCACCAACAGCCCATGATCAGCTCAGAAATAAACTTGACGATGGGAAATGGAACTAGATGTTATATTGACCATGTGGTGATTCAGTTTGTCACGGTGGAGACAGTGTGCTACAAAACGAAGAAAGAGATACCAGATCTGGAGACGGTAAACTATGAGCTGGTGATTCCATTGGAAGCTACAATAAGTCAATTGAAGCAGTATTTCTGTATTCCTGTAAAAGAAGATATATGCCCTACTTCAAAAAGCGAGACTTTTGGAGACATCAACCATTATTTGCGTGTTTTTGTATCACAGAATACTGATACTATTATAAATCTGAACCAACTTGGCAGCAATAAGCGCAATAGCACAAACAATGCTTCAAGAATATTTCAATTTCCAATTGTAATCATCACGTATGAGTCCCTTCTTTGGAAAAGAAGATCACCAATTGCAAAATTTGCGAAATCTCAAGATGAAGGTATACTTGTCAAATATAGCATCTCTCGTGATGTAATAGCACCAGATGAAGACATAGAAATGGAAGCTTTCATATCACTCACACCCAGTGCAGTGAACAATAGAGGACCAGAAAGAGTTAAATTAAAAAACATATCAGTTCAATTAGTGGAAAATTTTCATTGTAAATGTGAAACAACTTTTTTTGTAACAAAGACATTAGTTGATGAGAAATATTCTTCAGATCAGTTAATTGGAATCAATGGGATATCAAAAACATTGATAATAAGACCAGAAGAGGACGAATTTTCCATTCTTCATAAGCATCAAGATCCAACTGTGCTCGAATCTGAAGATTATTTTGGAAACTATGCAAACGATTTGAAACCAGTGTTGATAAATGCTAAAGAGGATGCACCAGTGGCTTCTAGCAACAATAGACCATTGACGAGATCTTCTGGAATGCTGAATTTTCATTATGAACTACTAGTCGAATTCAAGTTTTCTAATTCTCAAAGAGTCATCATTCGTGAGCCTATAAGGTTATCGCCTTTCGATAAAATCGAAACAGAGAAATTGTTTAAATATATGAAACTTGCGAAGCGCGAAGCAAAATTCTTGATTAGTCAGTTGAAGGACATCAACGCCGAACCGGTGTTCAACAAAAAGTTTGGAATTATAGATTATCCACAGAAAGCCATGTTTTATTTGAGACAACAACAGAAACAACAGAAACAGCAGAAGTAATGAGCACTTCATATTTTTTCGATGTATGTACAATAAGCTGTCAAACAGCTGAACAGCTAAACATTAAATTTTGTAGAATTAATTGTATGGAGAACTTAGGAGCCAATGGACATTGGACAATGGACAATGGATCGTGTCAATTCACATTCTGTGTGTATCTTACAGTTTGAATTGTATAAAAAAAAAAAAAACTTGTAATATTTCAAAATTAGTTCTAAAGGTGCAACATTCAAAAATCCCCAAGATGTCCTACGCTCCAATTACCCAGAAGAATCCGTCGTTTTATAAAGTTGCAAACTCCTCAATCAATTTGGATGAACCAGTTAGGCTGTATACCTCAATTGAAGAGCGTGAGGTGGATGAATCTTTATCTGAAATATACTCCATTATAACAGTGCTTGATTTTATAGAGAAGTCGTACTTGAAGGACACGTTAGATCCTCACCAGTACACAAACACCGTGAACAGACTAGTGGCACAATACAACACATTGTTAAAATCACCATTGATAAGCAAAGAGTTCAAGTCGTTGGATCATTTCAGAAAGTTATATAGACTTAACTGTCCTGCAGCAATCTCCAGGTTAGAGGTTGGAATTCCAGCTACAGTGGAACATTCAGTAACAAACACTGTATCAAATAACTCAAATACTAATCTTGCTGCTCAAGTTAATCGCGGAACAAACATTAATAGTAATACCAGTAATACTTATAATAGTAACAGTACTGGTATCACAAACATTTCAGCAAAAGCTGTTGCAGAAGCGACAGGAAATTTTATCACTTGTATGGATGCTTTGAAATTGGGCTATAAAGCTAAAGATCAATTACATCCATTACTTTCAGAATTACTCACCTCTGTCAACAAAATTAATTCGAATTCAGATTTTGAAGGACGTGGAAAATTAATTGAATGGTTAATCAAAATCAACAAAATGAAGATAAACGAAGAATTGAATGATGAAGAAGTCAGACATTTATCGTTTGATCTGGATTATGCATATAAAGGATTCTACACCATGTTAGAGTAAAGCTAGAATAAAAGTTGATTATTATTAATTTTTTTTTTTTTTTTTTGTGGGTTTTTGTTTCAATTAGATAATTGAATCAATTTCAACAGCATATCTTAAGGCGTTCTTAACCAGTCTCTCACTATTGGTTAAAATCTCTTCTTCTTGTAGCTCAAGTTCATCAAATATAGATTTTTTCTCTTCTTTGGTAAAAAATAAAACCCCATTACTAAATTTCCAATTGTTTTCCTTAATGAAAAATTCAACATCTTTTTCATTGGTCAAAAACAACAAATTTTTGACATTAGAGATTGGCAACTCTTTATATGTCTTTCCCATTGATCTTGAAATTTCTGTTCTAATTGCTAACTGTAAAGTCTCATTAAAAATACTAAACTCTTTCAATTTTAGTTTTTCTTCACTTTTGATATCCAAAATCATTTCCATGGCTTTGTTGTAATAACCTTCTAACAAGAAACTTTCAAGCTTGATTGGATAACTGATGTATATATCATGTTCAAGGTTTTTCAATTGTACACTTAAAAATTCGTACTCAGTGTGAAATTTAACAATATCACCTTTGGATAAAAGTAATAACAAGTACAAACTGATCAATTTATTTTTGTTAATGGATCTGGATAATTGTTCATTATTAACAACGTTGAAGTAGAACACTTTCAATTGTTGTATATAATTTTCAAACTTGCCAAAATCTTCCAAGTTTATTGCAGACAAAGCACCAATTTCTAAAATAGATCTGGAGATGATGAGGTCATTTACATAATGAGCATTGTCAACTTTGGTAAAGTCTGGAACAAGTAACTGGTTTTCAATCAATTGAATTTTAATGGATGTAAGCACTGTTTCCACTTTGTCATACTGCTTTGTTTCGAAAGCAGCTTTCAAAGATTTGGTGAGTTCTTCTAAAGATGGCATTGTGTGTTATTGATGTTTCTGAGCAGATGAATCACGGTATTACAGCACTAATTTTGCCGGCAATACTGATTCGAAGAAGTTGAAGCTTTTCAAAATTGCCACTCAAATTTTGGATTTGTAGAAAAACAATTTTTGAATTCTAAATGTTCTACCAATACATATGTACTAGCTTTTTCCGCTCGACTTCGTCTTGACTCTTAGCTCATTTGAATTGCAGGGTAAATTAATGAACTGGCTAAAAGCTTAATATGGCTTTCAGCATGGCATGCTAGACAGCATTGGGGTGTAATTCTAAATCTTATATATATATATATATATTAACTAGTCTTGACTACAGAACAGCTTTCACAATCTAATTAAAGAGTAAGTGTAGTACAAATAAGTGAGAATGAATGATGAATCTTGAATCTTGATAGTGAAGCAGAGCCAAAAATGATAGCGCGTTGGATTACTGAATCCTCACATAAAACGACCAAATTTTGGAAGCGATTTGAAAAAGATTGTACCCATTATATTGTCCCAAATTTTGGCAGTAGTAGCATCATACTAATTACTACATATCTCCTTGTAGAATAGAGCGATTTCTGTAAAAAAATTTTTATCCAGGAGTTTTGAAAAACACGTAGTTAAGGATCTCCAACTGGAGAAACACCTTAAAAATTTTTGGGACTAGAAATCATGCTACTTGCTGCGTAGTTAGGTCTAATTTGTAAGAAGCTGACTAAACTTGATCGACAAGCACCCACATGATGATGCAGCTTCGGATTTCACGGTTTTAACAAAAAAGTCTTTCCGGGACTTTTTTCAGACCAGTAAGACTGGAAAGTCTCAGTGGCAAGACCGTTTTTAAAAAAAGTGGACAACTTTTTATCCAGTTTTTGAATCTTTTGTTTACGTTCGAAAGCTTTGCAAAAACCGGGTAAATTTTTAGATTGTTCGGGTAAATCATTAGAGTCCAACTTTCAGATGTAAAATCAGGTTATATTCTGCAGCTATAACGTTACACTACGGAGAGGTACATCACTTTATGCAATATGTAGTAACATATTAATAAGCAATTCATGCAAGCTCAAGCGAGTCCTCAAATTTCTCTGATTTTGACGTTGGAGATAAATTTTTTTACAGAAATCGCTCTAATATAAAAAAAAATCGTTGGAGTCAATTTTGAGTAAATCACAAAATAGCTAATTTTGCCTAACAAATTTGGCACATTTTTTTTTTCTTAACTATGGGAAAATTTTCAACTTTAACAGCCATTGTGAAATCCTTCCCAATTGATGTTTAAGGTCCAAGACCATCAGAAGAGAGCTACAGATAGCAGCTATCCAACCATGGTAGTAGTACTCATTTATTTCTTGCTCAAAAAGTTTGGTGTGCTCCTACCGTGCTTCGACAATAAAAAATTTAGAATTAGCAATTTACTACATAGTACATAGTATACATTTAACATTACATATGTAGTTCTGCCGTCAACTGTGTCATGACTTTTGATCTACATTAGTGTAAAATACTCGTCCATTCAATGATTCGACGTTCGTCAATTTTTGCAAACAGTATATAGTAGTATAATAAACTATAGTATAAAAATAACAAAAGTTTGGGAAAATTTCGCAGATATCCGTAGATTTGAAATCTGAGTTTTGATTTTAAAAACATATGAGTAGTATGGCTGTGTATCCCTGACCGGGAACTATGGTATGGTACCTTTCTTTTCTTCAAATTCTAACAAAAAAGCTTCAAAAAATGGCGTTGAATTTACCATAGTTAAGACTCAAGAGCGTTTTCTTCGAAATTTGTTAGGCAAAAAAAATGTTTTGTGCAATTTCTCAAAAAAAAATAGTAGGATTTTTCTAGAGTTGGGTCACCAGTACCAGTAACTGGCCAGTACCTCGGCAGTACTTTGGTACTGGTGAAATACTGGCGACACAACTCTAGATTTTTCTAAAAGTTTCAGGATGAATAGTCCATTATATCAACTTTACACAGAAAAATTTTGGTGGATTTCTTAGGATTCAAGTTTTAGTAAATCATAAATATATATATTCCTATGGATTGAAAAAATTGCATCCAAAAACAGTAAAAGTGACCCAAAATGGATGAGTTAACTATGTAACTCTAATTGCGATTTATGCAGGTGTGAAGGGTATTCTTCTCATATCTCAAATTGTGTGATTTATGTATCAATAGAAAGGTCTACTTCTCTGTACTACGTATACAATAATTCAGCTTCTCATCTTCGAAAT
>JAJMAV010000183.1:0-14721 GCA_030565045.1 Starmera caribaea | reverse complement strand
TCAACTCCGGTAATTCATCATTATTTGTAGCCACGCCTGTTGCTAACGAGACCAATTTATATTCAATATCCACGCCGTCTTCTTTAATCTCCAATTTCAACAATTTCTCCTTTCTTTCCTTCACTGTCTTAATAATTTGAATAAAGTACTCTTCATTATACAACTTCCAATGTTGATCTAAATGATTGATACAGTAAGAGTTGTTCGATTTTGTTGAGATGAAAAGCCCCTGTGGGTCAAACGCTGTGTTGAAGCAGTAAAAGCACTGGTCTTTGCTGAGTGGCTGGTCGTTGTAATGGATCATTGAGGTCGTTTGTTGTTTGATACAATTAATACAGGACATACATAGTGAATTTTTGCCACCGAATTTATTATTTTTTTAAAAAGGTAAACAAAGCATTATCAACAGTAAATTAGAGTATCAAAAGAGAAGGAGAAGAGAAGAAGAGATGAAGGACTCAACAGTGGTGATCTCAGGTGCATCTCAAGGGCTTGGGCTGCAACTAGCCAAAACAATGTTCAAAGAAGGAGCAAATGTGATCATTATAGCAAGAAATGAAACGAAACTGGTGTCAGCCATTGATGAGATTGAGAAGTTTAGAAGCAATTCAGATCAAGTTGTGCAGTATAGAGTGGGTGATATGAGTGTTTATAAAGACGTTGAGCGTTGTCTTGATGGTGTGGATCCAGATGTTGTTTACTGTTGTGCAGGTTCAGCTGTCCCTAAAATGTTTACTGATTTGAGTGGTGACGAGTTGAAAAATGGGATTAAAAGTAACTATGAGAGTGCTGCTTATTTGAGTCATGTTGCGTTCAAGAAGATGGTGGATAAATATACAAAAGAAGGGAAGGAGAAGCAAAAGAAGAGACATATTGTGTTTTTTTCATCTATTTGTGGAGTGTTTGCACTTCCAGGATACAATCAATATTCTCCATTGAAAGCAGCTGTGAGGTCATTGGCAGATGGATTGAGGATGGAAGGTGTCGGGTATGATATCAGAGTGTCGTGTGTGTTCCCAGGGAATTTCGCTAGTGAAGGGTACGCAGAAGAAGAGAAAAGTAAGCCAGAGATCACGAAGAAGATCGAGGGGCCATCTAGTGCCATCAGTGTGGAAGATTGTTGTAATAGAGTGTTGTGGATGTTAAGACTAGGGTATGATAACGTGGTGAGTGATGGAATTGGATGGGTTCTTGTTTCCCTGATGCCAGGGCTAGGACCAGGGATCTTGTGGTTACCTCAGGCATTGTTGGGATTTATCTTGATGTTGTTTGCACCAGTTATCAGATGGTGGATCATGGGGGATATTCGTGGGTACTACAACAAGAAGAAGAAGCAGTAGTAGTCATTTATGAATATGTGTGTGTATATTTTGGAGAACATGAAGAAGTGAATTGTTAGTTGGTTATATCTTGTATTAATTTCCATAGGGAAGCAGTCTGTTGCTGGAGATTGAACGAGTAGACCGAGGATGCTAGAGAGACGATAGAGTCGTCCCAGATATCAGCCACTGCTTCTCTGATCGAGTGTGTGTGTGTAGGAACAGCATGGGTCTGCTGTAGAGCTGGAGGAGGCTGCTTGTGGTTGATGTAGGCGTTTGCAGCTCTGAGTGTGGAGGAGACTTTGTCGTTGGAAGTCTCGAAATCCGTGGAAGTGTAGTACACGGTGGCAGTGGCTAGCAGAGCTCCGGCCAAGACAGCTTGAATTCTGCTCATCTCTCTTTCTTTCTTCTTCTTTAATGCTGTAGAAATGTTGATGTTTTCTTTGATATTGAAATAAAACAAAATTTTTCACTGGACAAATTATCGTTGGAATCAACAATCAAGCTGATCAACACAGAAGAGTAGCTCAAGAAGAAGAGAAACAGAAATGGTTGCTAAGCTAGGTGTCTCTGCCGTGCACACAAGAAGCATCTTGAACAACTTCATGGACTCACTCATCAAATACGAATCTTTAGTGACAACTCGTACCAGAGCCAGAGCTGTGAGTGAAGAAGCCAACAAGCTTATTTCCAACATCCACACAAAGGACATTGACGTTGCCAAGTTAAACGCTTCCAAAAGAGTCGCTGTCCCACTGGTCACTCTACCAAAACTGTTTGGTGAATTGAAACAACGTTATAAGTACAGACAAGGTGCCTTCACCAGAGTCATCAACTTGGAACCACGTATCTCAGACAGTGCCCCAATGGCCATCGTGGAACTAGTGGATGGGAAAAGAGAGTTCAAGTACTGGTACACTGCCAAAGTCGTTGCTCGTCTACAATTACAAGGTTTACCTTTAGACGAAGTCACCAAGTCTAAAGTCGCAGACATCATTAAATTCAAGCCAGGTGGGAAAGAACAGTTCCAGAAACTAGTTGACAGACTCAAAATCGACTGTTTCTCCAAACGTTCTGTCCTCAAGGATCTTAAAACCAATAAACCAAGTGAGAATTTGATGAATGGTGTCAACTCTTTCAAGAAAACCCACAGAAACATCTTCTATGTTGGTCGTCCTAAGAAACAGGCTGCCGAGTAGTCTGTCTTTGTGTGTCTCTTTGTATATACGTTATAACATCATATCATTCTACTAAACACTGTAACCAACTCTCAGCTTCTTAACTATGGTGAAATACTGAAAAATTTATCAATACGCGTAAAATTTATGTATTACATACTGTTATAGCACTAAAATCCACTGAGAAGCAAAGCAAAGCAGCAAAATGACTCCAGAAGACCTTCTCACTGAACTCCCTTTGACCTACAAACACGTCTCAAGGAAACTCAACATCTCTGCAAACTCAGCTAAACATGTGCTTTATTCGCTTCATACAAAATTCCCAGATTTAATCACACATTATTTGATAGCTGGATGGATCAACAATTCATATAAGATTAAACTCACTGATCAGCTAACAGACAGAGAACTGTTTGATCAAATTGACACTATTCAAGTGTACTCATTATCCAACAGCTCAACACAGAATTTGAAAACTATTGTTAATGACATGGTATCAAATTTACAGAAATTCGATGTTGGTAGTAACCTAACAACTTACGGCTTGATTAAAGGTCCTGAAATCATGTCTGTCGAAGTACCACCACCTCCAACTACAAAACAACCAGTGGCATCGACAACTAAATCTAATGTCAAACCAAAGGAAAAGAAATCACAACCAACTTTTGATAGTTTCAAGTCAGTAAAGAAAGATACTGCTGATAAACAAATTGAGAAAGAATTGAGTGAGACTTTATCTAAATCTCCAGTTAAGAGTACTGAAAAGGCAGACTCAAAGTCAAATCCAAAATCATCAAAATCTGCGCTGGAATCTATGTTTGATGATATGGATGACGATAGTATGGAAATCGATTCTAAACCTGAATCTGAAGAAAAACCTGTAGAAAAGAAAACTGAAGAAAACACTAAAGATGTTAAAGATACCAAAGATGATTTAGAGAACATATTTGATGAAAGTTTTACGCAATCTCAGTCTCAATCAAAATCTCAATCTCAGTCAAAACAAATTAAAGAAGTAGAGAAACACAAAGAACCAAAGGAAAAGAAACAATTACAAGAAAAAGAACCTGAAGTAACAACATACACAGATGAAGACGGATATTTAGTCACCGTGACTTCAAAACCTCAAAAACAAACAAAATCAAAAACTTCTAAACCAGTTCAAACTGAAGATAATAATAAAACTGAAGAATCCAATAACAAATCAGATGGGAACTCTGAAACAAAAACAAAACCTGCAGCTAGATCTAGCACTACCGAAAGAAAAGTTGTTAAGAAACCAAAAGGTCAAACTTCTATTGCAAGTTTTTTTGGTAAGAAAAAATAATCCATTTAAAACGCAATAGAAGGGGTCTTGAAATTTATGAACATAATATTTGTCTGTTTCTTGTCAATATAAAACAGTTCATTTATTACATCGTCTAAATAAACTGCCAGTTTACGTGTAAATCTTTGTTTCTATCTCTGTATGAAAAAAGTCCAATAATAAGAAAAACACGTAAAATTTCAAAATATTTCACCAATTTTCACATCTCTTCAAACGACGATGTATCTCCTGCTGCTTCTTCTACAAATCACCTCGACTCTGGCAGTTAAGGACTATTTGTTCAAAACATGCAGTCAAAACGGGTTCTGTCATAGGAATAGACACTATGCAAATGAAATTGCAAATTTACAATCATTGGGCAATTTCAGTACTATTTATTCAATTGATCCTTCTTCTGTTCAATTCTACATTGAGAATTCAACTGTGTCTGGTACAATCATCAAGAAAGTTAACTCAAATCTCAATGTCACACTACCTTTTGAAATCGAATTTTATGAATCAAATTCAATTAGAATCAAAATTGATGAAGATAGATCTACGATCCCATGGGATAACAAATTCTTAAACAGATATAGATTTGATAAAACTTCCCGATATGCATTCAATGACCACTTACCACCAAAATCAAATTTCATCATTGAAAACCATCATAATAATAATAACCTTATTGTCAATTATAATAACAATTATCAAATTGATTTCCAATTAAACCCTTTCAAAATCACGATCTTACACAACAACTCACCACAAATCATTCTCAATGACCGCAATTTACTCAACTTAGAACATTTCCGTTCAATATCAGATGATAACAACAATCATTTACAACCATACGAATCATCATTCAATTCATTCAAAGATGATTTCAAAGATTCCTCTTCTGATTCAATCCCCTTTGGTCCAGAATCTATTGGTATTGACGTCACATTGCCGGGATTTACACACTTCTATGGGATCCCAGAACATTCATCATCGATGAATTTGAAAGATACCTCAGGTTCAGATCCGTATAGATTATATAACGTTGACATTTTTGAATATGAAGTTGATAGTTTGTTGCCCATGTATGGGTCGATTCCGTTCATGGTGGGGCATAAATCTGGTGAATCTGTTGGGATCTTTTGGGTTAATGGTGCAGATACCTATATTGATATCAAAAAAACTTTGAACAATAAAGATAATGATGGTTTCAATTTTAAGGAACAACAAGTTTTCGAAAATAATTCTACTATGAGTGAGTCAACCCAGACACATTGGTTCTCTGAGAACGGGGTTATTGATATTGTATTAATGTTTGGAGAATCACCAACTGAAATCACTAAAACTTATACTTCATTAACTGGTAATGTTCAATTACCTCAATTATTCTCATTAGGATATCATCAATGCAGATGGAATTATAATGACGAAGAAGACGTGTTGTCAATTGATTCAAATATGGACTTTTATGAAATCCCATATGATTCAATTTGGTTAGATATCGAATACACTGATTCTAAAAAATATTTCACTTGGAAACACGAACTTTTCCCAAACCCAGATGAAATGATGAATAAATTGGCCATTAATGGACGTAACTTAATTGCCATCATTGATCCACATTTGAAAACAGGTTATTCAGTAAGTGAATTAATTGAATCTCAAAATCTAGCCATTAAAAATAAAGAAAATCAATCATTCCATGGTCATTGTTGGCCAGGTGAATCGGTTTGGATTGATACTTTCAACCCTAGTGCGTGTAAGATTTGGTCCAGTTTTTATCAAATGGATCAACAATTTTCATCATCTGCTACTAATTTACATATTTGGAATGATATGAATGAACCTTCGGTTTTCAATGGACCTGAAACAACATCACCAAAAGACTTGATCACTTATGATAAAACAGAAATTAGAAGTAATCATAACTTGTACGGCATGACATTACACGAGGCCACTTATGATGCGATGATTTTAAGATATAATTCCACTAAAAGACCATTTATCTTAACAAGATCTTATTTTTCAGGTTCACAAAGGACAAGTGCAATGTGGTCCGGTGATAATATGTCTAAATGGTCTTATTTGAAGTTATCAATTCCAATGTTATTAACTTCACAAATTGTTGGGATGCCATTTGCTGGATCTGATGTTGGTGGATTTTTCGGTGATCCAAGTAACGAGTTATTGGTTAGATGGTATCAAACTGGGATTTGGTATCCATTTTTCAGAGCACATGCTCATATTGACTCAAAGAGAAGGGAACCTTGGTTAGCCGGTGAAGTTTATGGTGGATATATCAAAGAGGCAATTAGATTAAGATACTCGTTATTACCAGTTTTCTATACAAAATTTTATGAAAGTCATGAACATGGTGATTTGATTGTTAAACCAATGGTTTATGAACATCCTGATTGTGAACAAATGTTTGATGTTGAAGATCAATTTTATATTGATGGTATTTTAGTTAAACCAATTACTGAAGAATCAGCTACAGAGACTAAAATATTGGTTTCTAATGATCATATATATTATGATTATTTCACATTGAGGGAACTTGAAGCAAATGACAGTGTCATTGATTATCATGCAGAATTGAATGAAATCCCTGTCTTGATCAAAGGTGGTTCAATTATTCCAAGAAAGGAAAGATATAGACGTTCTAGTAAATTAATGAAATATGATCCATACACATTAGTTGTCGCATTGGATTCACAAGGCGATGCTAAAGGTACACTTTATGTTGATGATGGAGAATCATTTGAGTATTTGAATGATGAATATTTGTACTTAAATTTTGAGTTCAAAAATTCAGAATTGTCCATGAACATTGCAAAAGGTGATGGGAGAAAATTTGATAATAAAATTGAAAAAATCATCATTGTTGGATTTTCTAGTGATTTTAATGAAATTGTTGATCAAAATGGAAATAAATTGAATCTTATTCAAGAGAATGGTGTTATCACAATTAAAAATCCAAAATTGAGAGTCAATAATAATTTCAACTTGAAACTTCAATAATTGACGCATCATCATCTTTTTCTAAATCCTCAATATCCTCTTGTTTAATTTGCTTATTAGATGAATGCCGTATAATAGTGGCAATTTTAATCAACTCTGACCATTTTAATAAACCATTACAATTATAACAATTTATTTGTGATGGGATTATTGAATTTGAATCTGAGATTGAATTTTTAGATAAACAATGCAAATGGAATTCCCCCTGACAATTTTCTTGATAACAGATTGTAGATAATTGATTTCCATTAAATTGATCATTACAATAATCACAAGTATCTAAATCTGAATGATTTATTTTATCAATCAATTTATTATAACTCAACAATTGATTTTCATAGAAGATTCTAACATTCAATTTATTCAACTTTGCGCTTGCAGCTTCCTCACTGAGTTCTGTATCAACATCCTCCACAGTTCTAAATTCATTATCAACATAATTATCAATATCAATTTTAAATTTATTCATCATCCAAATTTTCCAAATTTGTTTATCAAACACAGCGATTTTCAAACCCATATTCTTGAAATAAACGTTTTGTAACAACAACCTCACATTTCCCAAGTACTTATCCAAACCCTTCTTACCAGATTTATTCTTCCATAATCGCTGATTTTCATCAATAAATCTTGTTTGATACGCATGTTGGAAAGCATGTTCAAATTGCAGTGCAGTGATCTTACTTGGGAACCCATAAACTAACAATATTAATTGCCATGGCCGTGTGTTTCTCCTTTTGGTTCTGTACGCACCTGCCTTTTGATTATTATGTTGTTGAAGTCGCTAAACATGAAAAAAAAAAGTTAGTTTTATTCAGGACACAAAGCATCAAACAGAACTATGGTAATATCTAACATCATACTCTGACTGGATTGTTTGTGGATCCTATGTAGAAAGACTGTTGTTTGGGTATTGATCTCAAGAGGTAGACTCCATAGAACGGTGGAACCACATGATTTGATGACATTTAATTAATTTGATGGTTTATGTACAGCTTGATTTTTTTTTCAAAACTACACTTAATAGAATCTTAAATTTTAATACATATTTTTTTTTTTTTATTATAATACAGAATTCTAAATAATAAACAAAACACACACTCACATGGGCAACAAAAGGAACGGCATAGATCACACAAAGAAAATTAAAAATCAATGCAATAAACAGAAACAGCTAGAAAAAAAAAGTAAAAAATCAAAACAGAATAGAATAGAAATTGAAATTGAAATTGTAAGAAATGAATCAGATCAACGTTTTCTTTTCAAATGTTCCGGGATATGATGAAACAACCAATACATAGTTTCTTTCCCACCGCCTTCTTTTTCTCTTAACGATTCTAATTCATGAATAACTCTTTCCCTAGCTCTTTTTTCATTCCCACCATACTCTGGAGCATAAATACTAGTGCCAATTTCCACAGCACTAACAACTCTAAATCTTCTACTAAAAGTCTTGGATAAATTTTTATTACCTTTTCTCCATTTCTTCTGATGTTGTTCCAGATATTTGAGGGAAGGTTGACCTTGGAACCCATAATAATATTCCTCTAAGACATCTTCCACTGAATTTGGAGATGGATTTAAACGACGAAATGACAAACCGCCGGATTCTTGTAAGATATTATGTTCATTTTCATCAACTATATCATCTGGTGTGACTAAACCTGATGAATGTAAAGGGATAGAAGTTATTGATTGTTCATCCAGGGGAACTAATGATGAATTTGACGAATTGTTTGATTGTTGAATGTATTGATTACGAGCAGAACGTCTTGATGAGTTTCTAATTGGTTGTGACTGTGAAGGGTCGACCAAGTTGTTTACTCTATTTGAAGGTGTGATTCTATTTGCAACTTGTAAAAGAGCAGCAGTGTTTGGAGAATTGACGCGATTTGAGGCGTTGATGTTTGATTGGGATGAGATTGTTTGATTAGTTGTGGACTGGGATAAAGGTTGAATTGACGATGCTGACGAAGAAGGGTTTGATTGTTGCTGGGCAGAAGATTGTTGTTGTTGTTGTTGTTGTTGATTTGAAGATTGTTGAGATTGTTGTTGTTGATTTGCAGAATTTGATTGTTGATTTGAAGTAGGTTGAGGGATAGGCAAGATCTGTTGTTGTTGTTGTTGCTGCTGTTGTTGTTGTTGTTGGTTTTGTTGTGAATGTAGTTGGTTAGGAGGAGGTAATTGGCCATTGATTTGTAGTAGATGTTGTTGTAATAAAGGATTGAATTGTTGGTTATTCTGTTGGTTATTATTTTGTTGGTTATTTTGGTTCTGCAACTGAGAGAGCTGATTGTTGAACTGAGCTTGTGATGTTGATTGTTGTAGTGAAGGGGGAGCTGTTGCTTGTGCAGGGTTTGATGAAGAAGGAGAAGAAGAGTACGGTAGATGGTTGTTTACAACAGCCATTGAGGACTCGGCTTCTTTTTGCAAGAAGGTGGTGATAGTTTTCTGAGTGGCCTGGTTGGACATTGTATGGGCTTCTAAGAGACACATTTGCGTGGAGTATAGTTTAGGAATGAGTTCGGTCTTCTTGTCGATATCCATGAGTTTGAGCAGGACATCGCTGTGAGAGTTGTCGAGTGAGTCCACTCTTTTCGCCAAAGTGGCGATCTCTTCGTGGACTTTAGCCAGCTCGCTGCGGATGCTGTTGCTTAGCGATGCTAGCTGGTCCTGGATGATGCTGTAGGAGTTCATTCTTGTTCTTCTGCTGTTCTGTTGATCTCTTTTGTTTATTTTATTTGTTTTGTTTATTTATTATTTTCTTGAGTCTCCTGAATTTCAAGACTCGGACTGCAAAACGGGTAACTCTCCAAGTCTCCAATAAATCAAAAGACTCGACTACAACTCTCCATAATCAATCATTTGATATTTAAGAAGAAGAAGAAGAAGACAAAGAATGTCCAGTATCCTGCTACTACACGGCCCAAACCTCAATTTGCTAGGAACAAGAGAACCACAGAAGTACGGCACCACCACACTCGCGCAGATCGAGGAAAACTGTCGTCTTCAAATCTCTCAACTCGACTCATTGGCAAAATTCCAATGTTATCAAAGTAACATTGAAGGTGAATTAATTAACAAGATCCATGACGCAAGAGAAGATGGCACTGACTTCATTATCATAAACGCTGGTGCCTTGACACATACCTCTGTTGCCATTAGAGACGCATTATTGGGTGTTGATATCCCATTCATCGAGGTTCATATAACTAATGTTCACTCGAGAGAAGAGTTTAGACATAAGAGTTTTTTGGCAGATAAAGCTGTTGGTGTTATATGTGGGTTAGGACCGGTGTATGGTTACAAAGCTGCTGTGGAATTTGCATTGAATTATAAACCTCAAAGATGAAATATACATATAACACAATTGCAAGGTTTAAAATTTCCAACGTTCTGTAATGTTTCTAATACCATCAAATATCATAACATTATCCAATGGGATGTATTGCTCGGTTAATAATTTAATTGCTTCTTGTGCCGCAATACCTCCCATCAATGAGCTAATTGAGTTTAATTCTTGTCCCTGTGATCTAATAAATTCTTGAATTAATTTATCATTTGTTTTGTTGTTTAAATTGTTGTTCTTTAAGACTGATAGGTCTTTTGCACCATATTTGAAAGAATCATCAATAATTAAAAAATTCAATAGAATTAAGTCATTTATGTGTAATTCATCAATTTTTTTAAATAATTCTGATAATAAATTCTTATTTAATTTCATTTCAGAATGATATAAAAATTTACAATTTTTAATAAATTTTTTTATAACTTCATCATCATCAAATCTATCTGCATACCCCATTTGTGACAATATCTGTTTAAATTTGTTCAAATCTTTATTAAATTTCAATTGATAAATTTTCAAAATTTCAAGATAATTCTCAGTATTCGAATCCATATCAGGTAATTCTCCACTGATTGGTAACATATGGAACTCATCCGTAGAGACAAATTTTTGTAATGCAGTAACCAATATCCAAAAATCTGAATTCTGTGAAGTAGTGGTAGTAGTAGTGGAACCCAATTTATTGAAAATTTCTAAAATTTGAGATGGGATTTTATAATTATTAATATTAAATAATGAATTTGCATTTGAAATGGCTTGTTGGAAATTAAGTAAATTTGATGAATTTGAATAAAGTTTCTTCAAATTTTCCTTGAATTCGATTTTATCATTGTATGTTTTGGGGATTTGGAAATTATTTGATTGTAAAACTTTGAATTGTAAAACTAGGTATGGAATTGATGAGAGTTGTTCTTCATTTAAACTTGTTAGGTCAATTGAATCGCAGTACTCAGTGAGTTCTTTCCATGGAGTATATAATCTTAGATCAATTAATGAATTTGGATGAGTTTCAATGAATGTGAATTCCTTTTGAATGATTCTTAAATAACCATAGAACCCAATTGAATTGATGATCATGATTGGGATGTTTTTCGCAAAAATTTGTTCAGTTAAGATATGATCATAACCATATTGTACCACAATTAGGTCTACCTCATTGGTGTCAACTGTATATGATTGTAATGATTCAACTAATTTAACTTCACCAATGACATCTGAATTCAGTTCTTTTAATCTTGCAGATAAAACTTCAGGTTTATTAGAACCAACATCTTCTAATTTTAAGAAGAAATTACTTAGAATATCTGTCTCCTTGATGATAGAATCCACAGAGTCAATTATGATAAATTTACCTAAACCTGGTAACACCAAATTCTTCAACATTTCAATCATCGCGAGACTTGGTTGTATGAAGAGTGCTGTGGATGTTTCTAGTTTCTGTTGTCCCAAGTGGGCCCACAGTCTTAGCTGTCTGTCGTACCTGTCTTCTTTGGACATTCTTCTGGTTGGCTTTTAGTAGTGCAGTTGTGTTGTTATGAAAAATGCAGTTATTTTGATAAATTTTGTTCCTCTATATAAAATCAAGAATGAGATGTGGCTAGTGTATTGAAGTATGTATTAGTTAGTGAAATACAGTGGTTGTAATATTGTATTTATGAGCTAATGATGTATATCTACTACTATACAGTGATCATTATACAGTGATAGCTGGCTATATGAAACATTTGTATACTACTACTTTATCATAGTATATTTATTACTAAATTAACTAGTATTAAGACGTTGTGGCTAATGAATTGTCTTAAAACCAAAACTTTTTTTAATGTGCTTCAAATCAAGATCTTTCACCAGCCACACAGCTAGCTATATAAGTATAATAAGCAGTTAATATTATAATTAGTTATGAAGAGGAGTAGAATACAGTAGACAGTGGTTTACTGTATTATAACACTAGCAGCACACTACTCTATCAGTATAATTATAATATTAGTGATTCAATCAGCTATAAAAGACTAAGTTTTAAATCCCAAGCTAAGAATTATTAATTTAATGCAATTGACACATAAAGTCTACTGATGAGTTACTGTATTGGTGCGATTGTTCTCTTTTGTATTCTATTCTTTTAGTTATTCAACTGGTCTTATATACCTCTATTGTATGTATCTACTATCTACTATCCAACAGTGATGTACCAACTCATGAAGTATCATTGGTCTATCCATTTCTTATATATGTATCTTCAAAACGTGGGTATCAAAATATTTTACAGTGCAGTGGAAAATAAATAAAAAAAAAAAATATTTTGCAATGAGTGGAAAATTGTTCAAATTTATCTCCACTACACCACTAGATCAGACTACATTACTAGACTACAAGAGAGATGCAATATGAAGTTTGGGAAAACTTTTGAGAAAACTTTGATTGAAGACCAAATCCCTCAGGACTGGATAGACTCATCCTGTATCAACTACAAACAACTGAAAAAAGAAATAAATAAAGTGGTGAATGAATTACAAACTTTGGGGATACAAACTGAACAAGACCATTTATACTACGAGTTTGAAACAAGCAACAATTCACACTCTGGTTCTACTGATGATTTAACCACTACTAAAAAAAAGAATAACCATGATGACCAAAATTCACTAATAATAGTCCCCAAAATAACTTCAGATTCAAATAACAACAATAAACTCATATCATCAATCAAATTACAATCAGACGCTCTTTTCTTCAAAGATCTATACTTACAATACCAAAATTTCATGAAATTTAACGAATTAGAATCAAATTCAATTCTTCAAAACGTTAATTCAATGGCTCAACTTATTAAAAAACTGACATTGACTCAGAAAAACACCAATGATCAATACCTTTGGAGAGAAATCTTCAACAAGTACATCGAATTCAAACTAAACACAAATAAAAATTTCACATTATCAAACTTGAATCAATTCATTGAACATATTAATGAAATTGGTCTATTGAAAAATTTCAAACACACCAAAAAAAACACACAGATTTTAAATCAATTCATATCATTAAACATAGAAATCATTAAATTCAAAGTGTTCCAAAACCTTAACCTAATAGCGTTGAAAAAAATCATCAAAAAATTCGATAAAAACACACTGATTGAAAGTTCAACAAATTTCAACAAAATCATCGAGTTACAACAACAGCAACAACAGAAACTAATTGCGAAAATCTCAAATTTCGAAATTGAAACCATAGTGGCTTCAGATATAATCAAAATTGTTCCACAATTAGATGATTACCTATGTGTAATTTGTTTCTCCATCGCATACAAACCCGTGACGTTAGAATGTGGACATTTCTTTTGCATCAGGTGCTTGATTCAAATGCAAAGACGTAATGATGACAAGTGTCCCATGTGTAGATCTCCTGTTGTTCTTAAAGCTTGTGCCGTTGATGAAGAATTAATGTGGTTTATGAAAAAAAATTTCCCTAAAGAGGTTAAAGTGAAACAGAAACAGAATGAAAAAGAGTCGAATCAGGATATTATTAATAATTTATATGGTAGGGATCAATGTGTTGTTTCATAAGTCAGTCTGGTTTTCATTACATATTTGATTTTGATTTTGATTTCAAATTTAAGATCGTTATTTTTATTTTGTTGTTGTTTTATACAGTGGTTTCATACCATTTCATTTGTGTCTGCAACCTCTTGTTTTTTGCCCCTTTCAATTCTTTTATAAGTAAAAAATAATGAATAATTCTGATAGAAAACCAATGTACATAAACTCTTCCTCTCACTATACGAAAAAGTCAAAAAAAAATAATCTTGAAAAATTGAAATAAAATTAAAATCAACAACTTCTCACACCCAAATGAAATGAAGAAACTAGGACTTTCCCGTTTTGACGACACAACAATCAAACAATTCAACCAACTTGGAGACTCCTTATACACCCAAAAGACCCAAGAGTTAACAACTCAATTCCAACTTTTCAAATCAATCTTGTTAAATTTCATCAATGAACATAACGATGAACTTATTGCAAATGATGAGCTACGACTAGAGTTCATCAAGATTTGTAAGAAAATTGGCATTGATCCATTAACCATATATAACAAAGATTCATCTAAGATTCAAGATTTTTATAACGAGTTATCAATTAGAATTATTGAGTTTAGTAATTCAATGAAATTTATTAATGGTGGATTGATTTCAATGGAAGAAATTTTAAATCATTTTAATAATGAATTAAAGTTGAATATAACTTTTAAGGACATTGAGGTGGCTATTAATTCATTGAAATGCCTAAATGAAGATTTACAAATTATTGAAATTTCCCAAAAATCCTACATTAAATTCTTCAATATTGATATTAATAACAATGAAAGATTGATTTTAGATATCGTGACACAGATTGGATTTATCACAGTCTCCATATTAAGGGATAATTATCAATGGTCAAGTTTAAAATCAAAGGAAATCTTGAATCATATGTTAATGAATGGTTATCTTTGGTTAGATGATCAAGGGAAAGAGAAATGTTATTGGGATCCTTCTTGGATTAATAA
>JAJMAV010000182.1:0-14977 GCA_030565045.1 Starmera caribaea | reverse complement strand
AAAGGCATAATGGAGGAGCTGAAGTTGGTTGAGCTAGAGGATCGTTGGGTCATGGGATTGAGTAATGGACAAGGAAGAAGAGCCCGCCTGGCTAAGGCAATGGTCCATAAACCAGAGCTTTTGATTATTGATGATCCATTTTTAGGATTAGATCCTGTTTCAATAAACCTTATTTCACAGTTTTTGAACAATTTACCTTCCAAAAAACATATTGGTGTCACTGACAATGGTATTTGCGTTGTTATTGGTTTAAGAAACCATGATACTGTTCCCGAGTGGATCACGCATGTTGCAGTTGTGAATGAAGATGGTATTGTTTCTCAGGGGTCAAGAGAAAAAATACTAGGAGACAGAAATTGTCTGTCTTTTAAAAAAGAAGAAACTCAAGTCAATAGCCAGCTATTTGAAAAAATTCAAAGTTACTTTAACGCTAAACAAAATACAAATAGTTCAAAACCCATCATTCATTTTGACAACATTTCAGTGTCATATAATTTGCAACCAATCTTAAAAGATTTGACTTTGACTATTGACCACGGGAAAACTGTTCACCTTAAGGGTAATAATGGTACCGGTAAATCTACTTTGTTGTCTTTAATTACAGCTGATCATCCACAGTCATGGAATTCCAAAATTGTGATCAATGGTAGCCCAAGAAAAACAGGAAACCAGAGCTACTTTGAGATTAACTCTAAAATTGGGTTCACTTCACCTGAGCTTCATTCAATTTTCCCAAATATTTCATTAGTTGACGCCATTAAAACAGCATTTGTTGTTGGAAGCTTTAGACCCCCAAAAGATTTATCAGTGGAACAGTCAGATATGATTGAAGCGTTTATCACTTTCTACAATCTACAAGATAAGAAAGAGATTAAATTCAAAGAGCTGAATGTTAACGATCAAAAAGTAACGTTGTTTATTAGAGCCATCATAAAAAACCCAGATATCTTGATTTTGGACGAAGCGTTATCAGTGATGGACTCGGAATCTATTGAAAAATCAAAACAGATTGTACGCTGCTTCAAAGGCACTGTTATTTGTGTTGGACATATAGCTAATGAGCTACCTGAGTGTGATAGTTACATTCAGTTGCTAGGTCCAGGCAAAGTTATTGTCGGGGAAATTGAAGCTACACGATAGATCAAATCGGCAATACATAGATATTCACATTTTCATCAAAATAGACAAGTTTACAAACTACATGGTTGTCAAATTGATGGCCCTCGATAAAACTTTTTTCCATTTACCAGTTTGGTTTCTTTCATATTTGGATGGGCTCACTGAGATTCTCTATAGATTACATATGTGTGTACATTGTAGAGTCCTCAGTCAACATAATCATTAATTATGTACACAATTACGAAGCTAGTTCCAAGTTCCAACTTTTATAACGCGTTTATCAAACAACAGACAACCGGACACCAACATTTTCTTGTTTCCAACACGTCAACTTTAATTCCCTTCGAAATTTCAACCTAAATTTTTAATCAATAGATAGTTTATCGACAACAACACGAGCGTTCACCTGTGCCAGGCTCCAGCTATGAAATTTATTCAGCTCCTTTCTTTCTTCCTTTTTGCGCTTATTTCAGCACAAGAAAACATCATTCCGGAGGGCTCTGCTGGTGAATACCTTGACCCATATGCTCAAGACCCATTCCAATTGTCTTTGGACTATTTTATTTTCAACAAAGACACTTCTTCAGGTGTTGTTGAACTTACCAACGGGGAAGAGATCATCGTAAACTACACATTGACCAATCAAGAAGATGTTGAGATTTCAGTTGTTGGTTTGGGAGGGCGCTTCATGGACCCAACTACTGGAGACTTATTAGCAAACATCACTGACGCTAGAATTGGCCCAATCACTTTACAACCAGGCGAGACTGAAGCATTTTCGCAAAAAATCTCAATCAACTTAGCAGCAAATAATTACATTATGTCACCATCTGTGTACATCGTTAGAGGCCAATTATTAAGTTTAGTTGGTGCTAAAAACTTGTTAACTATTGTTTCAGATCCAACCATCTCCATTTTCAATCCTAAATTGGTTTTGATTGAATTGATTTTGTTGGGAACTATGGGTGCTATTGGTTACTTTGCTTATATCTTCTACGGTGCTCAATATTTTAACAAAGCCAGTGCTACTCCAACACCAGCTGCTTCCACACCCAAAGCTACTACTACTGGGGTTGTTGATCAATCTTGGTTACCAGAAGGTCATGTTAAAAAATTCAGAAACACCAGATCATCAAAGAAATGAGCAATCAAACTTGGTCGTTTGGTTTTATATATAGTATATATAACACCACTTTTTGATAAAAGGAAATTGTGCTTTAATAGACATATACCCGTAACAACTTGTCTTTTCAAAAACTCTATGCATTGAGGTCCAATTCGTTCAATAAATCTTCAATCATGGTCAAATCTTTTTGATAATTGACATACCCTGGCAATGCTTCAAAAAAGTCATTTTTTTCTCCTTCGAATAATCCATCAAAATCAATTTTCCATCTTAAACGTTTGTGTTAGTATACAGTAATTCTATGTTACAAATAATGAAATCTCACTTCTTAGCCAAATAAAACCTGATATCATCAATCAACTCAATTGTATCAGTTTCCTGACGTTCCTCGATCCTTTCAGAACTTTCCAGAATGACATCAGAGAATTCTTTCAACTCTATAAAATCTTGCAAATTATCTGCGATGATCTTTGCAACATAATGTTCAATTCTATCCACTCTTGTTTCCCAGCCAGCTCTTAATATTTCAAACAGTACTTCTGGTGTAGGTGTTCGTTTATTCGTAGTAATAGTAACAGCAGCCATCGATTTTAATCGTTCATTTAATAATAGATCCGCAACAAGTAAAACATCAATAGCCAGATCATAAGGTATTTCTGCGTTATCAAAATATAAAAACTCTATTATAATTTCTGCAATTTTGGTTGAATTCGTATCTAATTTAACTACTTGCAACTTATCGAACTCACTTATCTTGTATGGGCCAGATACATCATAAAAACTTGTCTCCAAAAATGATGATGAAAACATAACTTTAAAATACTCATCTCTAATCAAAATACATCTATGTAAAGGATAATAATGAAACTTACCGTTCTCTTCAACAAACAATAAAATGTCAGGATATATGTCTTTAAAAAGTGACTTCTCAAAATCATTGATCTTAACGCTTGAAATCAGTCTGTAGTTGATAATATTGACAACCAGGTTCTTCAGATCATTTCTGGACTGCTCAAAAATTGTAAATTGTGTTTCTTTAATCAGTTTATATTTTAGTCTCGAGTCTGTAGCATTTATGATTTTCTCTAGCTGTGAAACGAACTCGGGTCTTAATAAGCCATCTGTGTTTCTCAAACTCATCATTTTATCTAAACTTATTTTACTTGGGTCAAAATTTAAATATATGTAGTCAATCACGAAATCCAGCAATTCATCATTTAATTGTAATATTTCGTAGACATTTTGATCATAACTGATGAGGTCTCTAAAAAAAGAGCTTCTAAAAGCTAACATAAATTTATGAGCTTTAAATGTAAATGAAGTTGAGTTCTGACATTTGAGAACTACATCTTCTGTTATAACGCCGTTTGACTGGTTCCTATCAGTATTAATCAAAGATCTGAGGTGTGATGCGAATGGCAGATTTGTATCAATTGCTTTTGAGATATCAAAAGAAATCAAAAGGTTCCTGATACAATCAGTCAGCGCACCGTAAACACATCTGGCTCCTTCATATTTATCAGTGTCACAAAGGGCACCTCTATTCAGCAGCATCTTCACTACGTCCTTATGACCACACAAACTGGCCAGGTACAGCGGTGTATAGTCGAATTCATCTACTTGGTTGGGGTTCACACCGTTCGATAAAAGCTTGTCCACACTTTCCTCGTCTCCTATCCTGCAAGCAAGACAAAGCTGTGAAAACTTCTCAGTCTCCCCATCTACTTCAATCTGTTCTTCAGCGGCAGCAACAGTGGTTCTGTTCACCATCGCAAAAGAATTTGGTGTCCAACAAATCCAGTTTAAAATGCGAAATAAACTAAAGATTAAAAATGTTTCAAAAATAAACATTGTTTCCAGGTTCAAATTCCATCTACATATTTAAGTGTCTGGTTGAATCAATTAGCAAGGCAATGAAAGTATATCTACGAGAAAATACGCGTGGAATTGTCTCCATCGCTAATAGTAGTTGTCTTTCTTTAGAGCCATTGGATTCCACAGAGTGTTTTATTGAGTACTTCACTTTAAATAGTGAGAACGAACAGGAATCACTTGGTCCCAGCTTCAAGAAAATTGCTGAAGTGGAAGGAATCATTGGAATTGTGGAAATCAAATCTTATTATTTTATTTGCTATGTTACCAAATCCAAGCAAGTTGGAAGCTCAAGCTCAAATGACAGGATTTACAAAATTGAAGATGTGCTATTTGTCTGTATCAATAGCAATGAGTTTGATGACTTTCACCATAACCATTCACACGGCCACAATAAATACCATCATCGTCATAACTATAGTTCCAGTATTCAAGGTGACACTGGAGTAAATGCAGGTAGTTCCGCTCATCGTACCAAAGAACCAGAAGAGCATCCATGTTATAAAATAAAAAAATTTTTGTTATCTGGGTTCTATTATTCAAAAGAAATTGATTTAACTAACAATTTACAAGAGAGAGATATTTACAACAATGTTAATCTGAGCACAGTAGATAAGAATTATCTTTGGAACGGACAAATAATTGAAGAACTTTTGAACTTTAGAGATCGATTATCAAGTACAGAAAGAGCAGACTTTGATAAAAATAATGTTCTTTTGATGTTGATAAGAGGTTTTATCAAAAGCTGCAATACGAGAATTTATGATTATGAAACTAACGAACCAGTTGATACTCTGCTCACAATCATTTCAAGAATATCCTATACTAAGCACATTAATATGAAAAATTCATTTGGAAATTCTGGGATAGATAAAGACGGATTGGTTCCAAATTTGATTGAAACTGAATTTTTGGTTTACAATAAAAGCTTTTACCTTTCATACTCAATGATAAGAGGAAACGTCCCAATATTTTATGACATTGAAACTAATCATAATCTATTGGTAGCATCCAAAAAGATTAGTTTCTATAATGATGAACAGGAGAATTTGGAGAAACTAAACCAGCATATCGAATCCCTAACTTTGAAACACGGAAACGTTTATCTAGTCAATGGGTTAAGGAAAAAACCACTAGAGGAAGATTTATCATATAAGTTTCAAGAGCTGGTTAAAAAAACAGATTTGTCAATTTTCAACTTCGATAGAAACATTGAAAAGCACCCAAGTTTTTTGATGGATAAGATTAAAGGAGCAATATTGGAAATTGGAGCATTTTGCTATGACAATAAAAAAAAAGTTTATGTTGGTAAACAACTAGGTATTTTTAGAATTAACACATTGAATTCAATTAATACTGAGTGTGGTAATATTGAGAAATATATCAATTTACAAGTTTTGAAATTATCAATGGAAGACATTGGATTTTATTTTAGCAATGAGATGATAATAAAACATGACTCCTTATTTGAAGAAAACAATTTTAAAATGATTGAGATCTATGAAACCTCAAACAAAAAATATAGCATGATCTCAAAAAAATATAATAATAAACCAGTTAAATTTTTTGATCCGATCCATGATTTCATCTCAAGTGAACTAGAAAAAAGGAAAGATGAGTTTTCATTAGAGACTGAGATTTCTATATTCATTGGAACTTTCAACGTTAATGCTGAAATATATGACGGAGATATAAGTGCTTGGTTATTTTCAACTATAGATCTAACTAATGATAATCAAACAATTTCAAAACATCTGCAAGATATTTTTGTTATTGGTTTAGAAGAAGTTGTTGAATTAACAACAAGTAAAATGTTCACTGTTGATAATTCAAAAAGAAATTTTTGGGAAGACAAGATTTTGAAAGCGTTAAATGAGTTCGGTAAATTTAAATTGCTGTTTTCTAATCAATTAGGAGGTATTGTTTTGATGATGTTTGCTAAGCATGAGGTTATACCAAATATTACTAAAATCGAAAGTGATGCTAAGAAGACAGGATTTGGTGGAATTTCAGCCAATAAGGGAGGTATTGCTTTGAGTTTGAATTATTCAAAATCAACATTTTGTTTCATAGCAGCACATTTAAGTGCAGGGATGGAAAATATTGATCAAAGAAATAAAGATTATAAAAGTATTGCTAAAAACATAACTTTTAACGATAGAGTCAACAAGACAATTAACACACATGACTCAATAATCTGGTGTGGTGATTTCAATTACAGAATTGAATTATATGAGAACCAAGCAGTTAGAGACATGATCACAGAAAAAAGATACTCGGAACTGTTTGAGTGTGATCAATTGTCAAATCAAATGATACTAGGAGAAGCATTTCCTTATTATACAGAAATGGAGATAAACTTCCCACCAACCTATAAATTTGATAAGAATACAAATAATTATGATACATCGGAAAAATATAGGATCCCAGCATGGACAGATAGAATATTAAGTCGCGGCAGTAATCTGGTTCAAGTTGCTTATGGATCAGTTCCAGATATTGAGTTTTCAGATCATAGACCAGTTTATGGAATTTTCAAGTCTAAAGTTTTGATAATAAATCAAGAGATAAAGAACAAAATAACCAGAGATATTTATAATAGTAAGCAACTAGAAACAGTGAAAAAAAATTCTAGATTGTATAAGTTAAAGACATTAAAACTAAGTGTTCATGGATTACCAGAACCAAGTTCAGAAAGATCTAAGTGGTGGATTGATGGTGGACAAAGCGCCCGTGTTCAGATGGAATTAAGCAGTCTGGATGTTTCTAAAGTCAATCCTTTTGACTAGTACTTGCCCCTGTGTCTGTTTGATCAAGTTGGTTTTGTTGTTGCTGTATTTTTTCCATTTCATCAATTTTAGCTTCAATGCTCTCCAGCATTTTCTCCAGTTGTTCTGCTGTTTTCTCACCTTCATTCAGCTGCTTCAAAATTTCAGAAAAATCTTTTGGGTTGATGTTATCGTCTGCCATCGCTTTTGCTTATTTTATGAATGGTGATTGTGATTTTTTTTTGTATTTAAATTTGTTGTTCCTATTTTGCATTTAATGAAGATTAACTCTGTGTATTTTTATTTTAGTTCAAATTTCACAGTATTAAGCTTATTGTACTTACAAGTTATGTAGTAACTACTTATAAGTGAATTCTTTGTGTGTAAGTAGTAAATAGTCCAAATATAAATCTTGTAGGCAACATGAACTTCAATGTTGAACTTCAGCAGCTAGCTGTGTTTGAACTTTGCAGTGTACACCAGCGACCAGAGCCCCAGAACCTCAGGAGGACTCAGCAGATAAGTACTTGGTTGCGTTACCCGTCCTTTTGCTGGATTCTCTATTTCCATTTCCAAGTTCCAAGTTCCAAGTTCCAACTACGTGTTTTGAATTTGAAGCAAGACAAACAACACTTATAATCAGTATTCTTATTGAGCAACCGTTATTTTGAACAGAGTGCAGTCCAAGAAATGTTGCCCTTGATCTGCTCAATACTAGTGTTGGTCACAAGCTGTTTGGCTACTGTGGTTAGCACAGGGAGAACTATACTAGTTTACGATGGTAAAAACACAGATTTACTAGAATTCAAAGAATTCATCAGCTACTCATTGGGTTCTGATCTGGAAACCGTTGAAGTCAGTAACAGCAGCTTAGAGCTGTTGCGTAACGGTGAAATTACTGCCGATAACTTGATTGTGCTCCCAACAAAGTCAAGAGTGTTAGGTAAAGGAATCAATACCGCCCAAATTTTAGAATTCTTCAATAGAGGTGGTAATGTTTTAGCTGTCACCAGTCCAAATAGCGTTAGTGAATGTATCAGTGGATTTTTAAATCAACTTGGTATTTATATTAGTGGCCGTAACCAACATTTGGTGGATTATTTCAATAACGATGGGCTAAGTGAAACACATGTTGTTTTGAATGATGTTTCAATTTTCAACAAAGCACTCTATACCAACATTGAATACTTCAATGGATCGAGTGCTTTGATAAATAACAACAAATTGATTGTCCCATTCCTTCAAGCCCCAACCACATCTTTCACTAAAAATCTTAAAAATGAAGAATTTGCTGAAAATTTTTGGTCTATAGGAGGTCAATCTTATCTATCAGTTGGTTTTCAGAGTCTCAACAATGCTAGAGCAGGGTGGATTGGCTCGAACTCATTATTAAAAAACAATGGTTTAAAGGTTGGCAAAGAAATTGTGAGTTGGGTTTTAAAGCAAAACAAGCTTTTAGAATCTACTGAAATGATTCATTACAATTCTATCACTCATGATTCTTTTGACGTTGAACCATATAAAATTACTGATAATGTGACAATCGTCGTTGGTTATAAAGAATTCAACGGTGAGAAATGGATCCCATTTGTAAGTGAAAATATTCAACTTGAAATTAAAATGCTCGATCCTTATTATAGATTGAATTTAAGACCAAGCCATCAAAACGATGGTTATCAATTTTATGAAATTAGCGTTAAATTACCTGATCATCATGGTATTTTCACATTTGAAATGATTCCAACTTTGTTACAATATAATTTTATTAAAAATAATAAAGTTGTTCTACCTATTCGTCATCTAGCTAACGATGAGTTTAAGAAATCTTGGGAAATTAATAACTCGGTAGTTTATATTAGTAGCGCGGTTGTTGTTTTCATTACATGGTTTGTATTTTTAGTTCTATTTTTATATTCAAAAGATGAAAATCTCAAACAACAAGTTATCAAGAAAAACGAGTGAACAAGAATACTTATGGAAATTTTTGATTAGCTTTTAATAATTTTGATTTTATTATCTGTCTTCAATGGCATGTTAGTATATAACATAATAACAAAATTTAAAAATATAAATAAATATAGCATATTAAACAATAATAATAAAAACACAAACCCTGGACTTACCTTCCATTTATCGAATTCTTCAAGTAGCGAATGTAGCTCTTTATTTAAAAGAGTTATAGTTTCTGAAATTTTGGTTAATTTCAATTGCAAAACTGGTGTGGTATCTTCCACAGTTTTCTCTGTAAGAACTCCACCAATCATTCTAAAGCATTTGCGATCATTTGGAGTAGACTCAAGTGTCTTCAAAACAACTTGATGCTCTTCTTGATCTGCTTTTAGTTCATTTAATTTTGAGTTTATCTCAGAGATTGTTTGTTGATATGTGTTATATTTCTGTTGGAGTGCTATGCACAAAAGATTAGTAAAAGATCTAAATTGTTTCACCAGCAAATCTATGGCATGAGCATAAGTAACGTACCTTGTTGAGACATAAGTAACCTGTAAAATATTTATTTCAAGTTATGTTTAAACTTTAAATGTTCAACTTTCAAGTTTCTATACGTGAAAGAAAAGTGAAAAAAATCTTTTTCGTAAGTATGATATTATTATACTTAGAACTTAGTACACTTAAGTCTTACATATGTAGATATGTAGCCAAAAAAATACCTTGAGAGAAAATGCAATGGGAATCGTAAATTACACAGTAAAAAAGATCCATTGAACTTTGAAGTGAATAAGACGGTATTATCAATCACACAGAAAGACTTTGTAAATACTGTTTTCTGTATGAGTTTTCGTCGACTGGTCTATTTAACGCGATCCATTTTGGCTCATCTTTGAAAAGTCTCATGGCTTTAATATATTTGGAAGATGTCAATGTGAATCTATGGTAAATACCAGCTGGTAAAATTATCAAATCACCAGGAGACATTCTCACTCTAATCCATTTGTCGTCTTTTGAACGAACATCAAAAAATCCTTCACCATCGGTAATATAACGAATTTCTTCATCTTCATGGATATGCTCAGCGTAAAAAGTATCTAATTTGCTTTGCAAAACTTCTAGTGAACCAAAAGAAGTTGTAGAAATAGTAATTTCGTCTCTGTTCTTGTATGAACGCTCTCTGGCAATGTCATCCACTTCAGCTACATTAGAGCAGTAGTGGTAAATGACACCCACTGAAAGGAGATCTTCTGGAGAAAGATATCCATTGTGGGCATCGTGGTCGTCAGTGTAATTGCCTGGTAAGTTGTCGTAGAAGTAAGCTTTCATTTCTTTGATGAGAGGCAATTCTTGAGTACAATCAGGGACTGTGAGTGCAATAGTTTTGGAGGGAGAAGGATTTAGATTAATGTTTATGCAGTACTTTTTTAAATCAGTAATTATTACATACGTGCTGAATCAAAATGAACACTAAAAAAATTATGGCTTCGAAGCTCAATATGGTACATATGTATGTATTGATCCTTGAACCTTTAAAGTGTTATATTTTCTGGACGTCAGATTGAATGTAATATTAACTCATATGGCAGTAAAGACTTATATAATTTACATTTAGTTTCACATTCTCAGATGTAACTAGTGTTCAGACTCACTATATACTATTGTCTTAAACTTGCAAGGTTGCAAGTAACTTTATTCTATAAATCTTGATTATATGTGTATGTATTGCGAAATTTTCAATTGACTTACTAACAATAAGTTATAGTAAGTTATAACTAAGTACTCCATTAAATATAGTAAGCTGTTGGGAATCGGGATCAAGGGTATACATAACTTGAACAATGTACATGCAATGCGCCTGTAAAAAAGAAACAGTTTGGATATCAAATTATTGCTGAGCCAAGTTGGAAGCTTACACGATTATTGTGAGCTCAGCTACACCATTGATCATATCAAATTTCTAATGAAAGTGTTACGAAACTGTATTTAGTAAACTATAATTATTGAACAAATTTATCATGAAATATCAAATAATACCACCTGTTAATCTGGTGCGTGCCATCACAGCACATTTCGTAGAAATGCTGAGATGTATTCAAAGGATACCAGAGTGATGGCACTTGCTGGCACAGTTCTTGCTAGGTTTGTAGTGAAACCAGAATAAAATCCTGCCATTCCTTCTTTAGCATAAATAGAAGCTATGATCTGAAGCAAACGCTGATGAGCTTGCGCAGTTTGACGAGATTGAAGACGTGTCCTCAAAATCTCATGTGGATAAGTAAGTGTACTGGCACACATTTTGGAAAGTGAACTAGCCATTATCAAACGTAGTAATTTAAACTTGGAGCCATTTTGGTTGTTATCCAAAGTAGTGGATGTACTAGGAGTACAATGTAACACTTTTTTCAACTCTTCATATACAGGGAAGTGAATAGCAACATGCAAAAGCCCAAACAACGACGGTACCAAACCACTATAGAAGACTTTGAAACCTTCTGTACGATACATTTTTTTGAAACAGTCAATGGTGCTAGTGTACAACAAATTGGTATCATTTTGTAGAATAAGCCTTGTTTTCACGACCCATATAGGATTCGTGAGGGAGGTTGAGACGGCTCCTGCGCTAATAGCACTAAGTGAGTGTGATAAGAACTCGTTGTCGATGTACTTCGGATAGTGCTGTTTGCAATTCTCATAAACACTAAAATAAATCATCCAGGTGGGAAAATAACCTAACACAATAGGGGATAACCCTCTATATAAGCCTCTTACCCCTTCCTCTGTATAAATCAGTCGGAGTGTATTTTGTATCCCAACGTATTTCTTGTTTGTTCCTTGAGCTTGAATTCGTGTTTTGGCAACGTCTAAGGGACACACTGAAACACCAGCCAGAAACCCAGCCAGTGCTCCGCTTAAAGCTATCACCTGTACATCTGGTAGTGTCATCCCTGTATTGTTAAGCTAAGTTTATTACGCACTGGGTGGATCTGGCTTGTGGTTTGTCGATATGTACTTAGTTTTGAAAGTGAAAATAGATCTACTGCAAATTTCAAAATTTCTTTCAGTGTACTCAAAAACTTACTCACTCAATATGTCCAGCAAGGGTCAGCCTGAAAAATTTACACAGTATGTACTATGTATATAGTACAAAAATTGAACGCTAGGAAAGTTGAAACTATCAAGTAGGCTCTGAGTCTGGGGGATGGTCGAGACTCGGATTCCAATATCATGAAAGCAAATTGTTGTACATTTGTAAATACCAAATAGTGAATACTAAATAGTAAATATCTGTTATAACCATTGGCATGAAAATGCATGTACATAGCTGACTTAAGGCCGTGAAGTTTGAACAAATGTAGTCTTGAACTCTTGTACTCTACGTCAGGGCTCAGGAGTCAGGACCCTGTACAGACTAGAATCTGAAATCATGAAGTTATAATTTTGAGAGCTGGCAATTTTTAATTTCAACGTATTAGGCCCACGTCCAGCTATATATTTTAAATATAAAAGATCTACTATCTAGTATCTACTATCTACTATCTAGTCATAATTACCCTGGATATCGAGGTGTTTTTTCTGGGGAAATTATGAAGTTATAATCCTTTTATACTTTTTGTGTGTCATGGTCCATTCACCATCAAGTCCACACCGTTATCAACCAGTGACATTATTAAATGTGTGATTCGTTATTCTATAATTTATATTTAAAATATAATACATAGAGTGATGATAACAAGCTATAAACTGCTAACAAACTAAGAATTAAGTTAAAAAATAACAATGTTAAAATGATTTTGGATACATAAAAACCGATCAGCATAACAGCTAAAACTTATACTGACTACTCAATGTTGACGTTTCTGTTGATGAAATTGAAGCACACTTGAGCTTGGAACCATGTTCTGTTCTTCAGACCAGCGCATCTGTAAAAGAGCTTGTTGTTCTTGTTGATGCTGTAATGGTTGATTTGGTGATTGATGAAGTCCCTGATGAAACAAATGACCATGCTGTTCTCTATTAACATCCATGTGTGGTGGTAAAGGTGGAATCATTTGCCCCATTGGGTTCTGATTCATCTGCATGGAATTCATTTGACTTATATTCATACCAGAATTCATCTGACTAATTATCTGATAATGATGTGAATTGTCATGTTGATGCTGTTGATGTTGTGGCAATTGATGCTGATGCTGTAAATGTAAATGTGAATGTGAATGCTGCAGATTTGGGTTCATATGCTGTGGTGGTTGAACTGGTATTTGCATTGGAGAAAATGGCATAAATGATGGGTTATGTAGCTGTGGAATATTGTTTGGATGTATACTATCCAAAGATTGTGATTGAATTTGAACCGGTATCTCATTTCCTTGCTGTTGCTGTTGACCTGAGGGAGGTACTGGGACTTGTAAAAACGGTGATAGTTTTGGGCTGTCGGTACTATTTCCATGGCTCGAATTATTGTTGTTCTGATTGTTGGTTACTGAGTTCGTTGTATAATTAATATTCACTAAATCATAATCAGATGGATTCAAGTTGTTCACTGAAGTTGAACTTGCAATGTTATTTTTTGTATTCAAATTCGCATTATCATTTGACATACTTTTGATTTCAGCTGGTTTCATTGATGTTGGTGATAAAAACGAGTCAGGGTTGGCCATTGTTGTCGAATTCAAAGAGGAAGAACCGCCAGAAGTTGCAATTGGATATGGATATAGTTGTTGAGCGTTTGAGCCAATTGAGTTGAATTGTTGTTGGTTTGTTGATGGTATTTGTAGAGGCACACTTGGTTGTTGATTTTGCAGTGAATGTGATTGAGTAATACCAATTATTGGATCAAATCCACTCATCTGTTCATTGTCTTCTTCATCCTCAATGCTTATTGGAACACTTTTGCCGCCAAGTGTACTTTCTTTAGCAGCAATCCATAGTTGTTTTGAAATCGGTAATTCATTTAAACCTAAAGTTTTACTTGGTCTTTGCAACCTACCAGTCTGCACATCCTTTGCAGAATAATAAGATACTAAATGAATTGTTTCTCCTTCCAAATTTAAACTCATTGTCTTTTTAATTAACCCATCATCCTTGAAAGCGTATGAAGCAACCAAAGAACCAACTAAGGATCTTTGTGGAAATTGAGGATTGTTTTGCTCACCTTCCGGTATATTTGATACAATCTCTAATGATTGTCTTTTTTTCTTGGACCCTTTTATTCCTTCAATTTCCAGTTTGGTTTGAAGAGCTTCACGATCAAGTTCTCGGTAAACCAAAAACCTTCCTAAAATTCTGGATGGAGACCAGGCCAAACCATCAGTCCAACGTTTGATATTGGAGCGTTCTTCAATAAATACAAAAACATGACCACTGGATATTAGACTAGGCCTTTCCTTTTCATGAGGACGACGATTTATTGCTTGCAGGTGATTTAATAAACAAGCTTGAATAACAAATAGAGCATCCTTTGTTGTTAAAATGTATCCAAAAAAAGTTGGTTTAATAGGTTGTTTAGGTGTGGGCATTGAATAGTCTATTTTTTGTACTTACTTCTGCTCCGTCTTTGAAACTTTTGGTTATAGTTTTTTGATCTAAGTTTTAATGTGAATATTTGTTCCACTGGATTGAAAGTTTATGCTACTTTTAGTTGTAACTCTATTATAATTGAATGAATAAAAGTATGGTTTGTAATAAAAAAAATTGAATAAAAAAACACAATCCACTTTAAAGGTGAGATCTAACTATTATCAGTCAATAGTGGGAATTGTATAAACTTATTCCTCAATTATTCCTTCGTCGGTTTGATGCTATTAATTTGGATTTGAAACAAATTATTTCTGACACAATTAACTGTTTATAAAGGGAGTTGTCAATGCTCTGGCAAATTTGGATGTTTTGCTTCTGATGAATATACGTTGCTGTGTTCACTTAGAGAACAAGACTGTATCTGTTGACCTCTACTGTTGAACAACAAATCAGGAAAAGAAAGTTGATTTTGATTTTACATAGTCTGAAGTTGCCAAAATTTAAAAGTTGCTCAGTGTATAATTTTCGCTGATGTGGTTATTTTGCTGTACAAAAGTGCGGTTGTGAGCACAGCCGAGCGCAACTGTGTATGGCTCAGTATCAACGAGTGCTGTACCTGGCAATCAGA
>JAJMAV010000181.1:0-14952 GCA_030565045.1 Starmera caribaea | reverse complement strand
TTTCAGTTGATGCTGGTCATTTAGGTGGAAATCGAATGGTTCAACAGTTAAAGAAATTTTTCTTTTTTCCAAAAATGAATTCAATTATTAAAAGATTTGTGAAATCCTGTCCTACCTGTGCGAAAGTTAAAAGTTTGAATTCCGCCCCTGCTGGTCAATTACAACAATCAGACATCCCATCTGGCCGTTGGTCTCATATCGCCTTAGATATAGTTAGTGGTTTTCCAGTTGTGTCGTATCAAAATAACGTTTATAACGCTATATTAGTCATTATTGATAGATTTTCCAGTCATGTCCACTTCTATCCAGTTAATACGAAGTACTCAACCATGGACTATGTTCAATTAATGAAACGCTGCTATTTCCCACTACATGGCTTACCAATTCAAATCACCACAGATAGACAAAGTACCTTCACCAATGAATTCATTGAAAAATTGTTATCTAGTCTACAGATTAACCATAAATTATCAGTGACAAATCATCACACTGGTAATGGCAAAGTTGAAAAGATAATTAGAACATTACAAGACTACCTCCGCTGTTTCACTATACTAGATTCCATTTGGTTTGATTTATTGCCTATGGCAGAATATTCCATCAATTCATCACCTTCGTTAGCTACAGGGGGGAAAAGTCCGTATGAGATTGATATTGGCTACATTCCTACTACACCCAAGATGATAAATTACGAGATTCCACTAACCCAAGCTGATGATTTGTTAGAAACACTAGAAAGAGAAGTCTCGGTGACTCAGAATATTATTAAAAACAACTTCGAAAAGTCAAAACAATGTCATACCTGATTTGCGGAATTGCTTCACTTCAAGACTCAAGTTGTGAGTACATTTAGTAAAAGGTAGATATGTGAACAGTGAACATTGAACAGTGAAAAGCCAGTGAAGTCAACTCTAGGTGTAGTATGTAGTATGTACCGTACCTAATACCAACACGACTAATTATAAATTTCTTGTTCATGTGCAATATAGCAAAGAGGACGAAGATGTTAACTGAAAATCTGAAATACATATATGTAAGGTGGGTTTACATAATTGGGTCACGACTCACGACTCACAATCAGTGCTTTTAAAGTCAACTCTTGAAGTGTACAAGAATTAAGTTGTGTTTGTGTCACTTTTAAGTTTTTAAGTATGTACTTACTACTATGTAGTATGTACCATATGTACATATTACAAATATTAATATGAAGCTGCGTTACGCGTAGGATGTGACATATAAAATATTCAACTGCTTGCTCAAGCTTCAATATAGTCATCATTGTGTGTATGATTTGAGTTTGAGGTTATTTTACCTTAGCTGTCGTACGTCTGTGAAGTTTAAACCCTCTAATAAATATAAATCTCAATACATATGTATGTAGCGGAAGATGAAATACAAAATTACAGCTAATTGACTTAAAATTTGACTTGAGTTGTAAGTTAACGTTGCTTTCAAGTTTCAACTTGCTACGTCGGTATTTGATCAAAGTCCTTGTTCATGTAGAAATAACGTTTAAACAATATCACAGGAAATTCAATTCAGCTGTTGAAATTTGCGACTTGGAGCTTGAAGGATTCTTGAAGTTGTGGTCCCTGATTTGATTGTTAGATCTCAGAAGTTGCTACTAAAAGTACATACCACAGAACGCAGTACATACTTGGCTACATTAAAATTTAAGGAGAAATGACATCAATTGATAAATAATCAAAATGGAACTTGGAAGTTGGAAGTTGTTGAAACTTGAAGGTAAACACTCAATTGGGAAACAAAGAAAAGTCAGTGACTGAGTGTCGGCACTGTCGGTGATCACCTTTTGATTTATGTGTCACTTTTTTCAGCAATTGTAATTTGTCAGTGACGCTGGCCACTGGCCAGTGGCTTCTGGAAGCCGGGCTAAATCAACTTAAATTTTGAGTGTAGTATAACACACTACATACATACTTCTAAGTTCTACGTTCTAGTGTGATCTGGCTGTCAGTTGCTGCCAGCTGGATAAATAAACTAAACTGCTTGAATTTCGCAGTTTTTCTTCGGAAAATGTCACCTTTTGAAAAAGATCTTAAGTTGTGCAATGCTAAATATAAAATTAGACAGTGAACACGAGATATTTTACAGATTTGAGCATAAACTTACAAGTTTCAACTTATGTACTCACAATGGAATCTGTCACATTTTTTTTCACAATTTTCACAAATTACGCTTCCAAATGTAGATCCACTTTATTTCAATTTGCTGTCATGTAATTCAGTACTTTAAATCTTGAAACCTTGATTGAATATGTATGAACTTCATCAGTCATTAATCTCAAAAAAATCTTCCAAAATCCCAGCTTAATTCCTCAAAATGTTACGACTTCACCTTTCATGAAAAACTTTATCTAGTACACAATTGCACTTGAGGAATCAGCAATAAGGGATTGAAATTTAAATCAAGATTCAGCAGCCAGCTTAGCTGAAGATCTCAAGAACTTGAATCAAACTTCAAAGTATTCCTAAATTTTTCCATAATAAAGATCTGAATTCCAAGGGAAAACTGTGACCTTATAGCACTTCTCACTGCTCTTTCCACTACAAACAAGACATGACTATAAAGAAAAACCACACTGTCCACTATTTACTGTCAAGTTTCCACCGTAAGGGACCATGCATCATTCATTATACATAAAACTGTTACGCTGCACAGCCTAGGCTTTTGCTCTGGAATCTGGATCGAAAGCAATTCTTCTTTACATATGTATCAAGTTTTAACCGTTTGAACTTTAAAAACTCAAGATTTTATGTGAACCTCAAAATCATGCCACATAATTTAATGTACGTACTACTACAAATATGTAACATGTTTTTTTCTATGTATAGGAAAAAAAATCAAGAGATCAAAAAGCAGTTACATAACAATCAGATCTATGTTGTGTTGATTCTTTTTGTGGTTTTTACAGTGCATCGATGACAGATGTCTGAACTTTGAAGCACTATCATGTTTGAACGTTTTGTATGAAACTAAAATGTCGATGCATCGGGAATTAAATGTGGGACATGTTAATACTTATTTAGTTACAAAGGTTTGTAAAATTTAATGATCGAGATTCGAAAGGCTAAAGCTAGGTCCTAGGACAATAATATGATTCAAACTTCCAATCTTAGTTTTGTAATGAGTGGTACATAAATTGTAAACAAAATAACCTTGATGTAATCAACATTTTTTAGTTTCAAAGCATTTAACCGGTGCATTTTATTAATAAGTACAATCTACAATCAACAAGTTCCAACATTTGAACAGAATGAACTTTAATACTGGCCTAATGATTTTCTTTCCATGTAATCTGGTTAACTTGTTGAAGAATTGAAGTGCTTGATTTCTAATTTTGAATAAGTCATAAGATACATCTTTTGGAGAATGGAAATCACAAATATGTAGCTGGTATTCAAAGGCTTCAAGCTAAACAGTTCAATACCATAAAACTCAACTATTGTCAGACCTCAGCCAGCATTTTGATTCATTTCAATTTTGAAAGATTTATGTAATTACCATTCCTCTCAATGATTTACTGATTTGAAAATCCGTATGTGGACACTGGATAGTAAACTGCTCAATTTACCCAGACAGTAGACTTCAGCTTTATCATACTACATAATAATCATGAGTAAACTTTTAGCAGTTTTAATTCCACTTTTAGAAATTATAAAGTGGTTTTTAAACGTATGTTCAACTTAAAATTTATGCAACGGTCGCTTATTTCACAAGCACATAGAAGGTTTAATAACTAATTGTTATGTAGAACTTGAGACACACGTGCTACAACTTACGAGTGGTGTGTCATGTGGTGATAGGTGGTATGTATGTATGTAGCTAGTAGCTTCTATGTACAACATTATTCAAAAATTAGTACATCTATGATCTTAAAAGTTGTGTCACTTTATTGCTACTAAAAGCTAGATGTATTGGAGAATGATGTTAAATAATAGATACTTATTACTAGATATTACATACTACATAGGTCCAAGTTACAACGTACAATCTTTATCTAAAGTCTAACACCCACTGATCTCACCGATAAGTTTTGAGTTATAACTTAAAAGTGACACTTTCTCCTTTACTTTAATAAAGAGCTCAATGTTATCTAGAGTTAGCCAACAAGGTCGAAAATATTATTAAAATGATAAATGGTAGCTACTAGCGGCTAGAATTAATCTAGCTTTGCGCCTTATAAGTTCTTCCTACTTTCCTGAATTTAACATATTCATCAGGCTGTAACCTTTTATAAGCGCTCTCTGCTTAACAATAATATTAATATTGTAATTATTGATAATTCCCTCTGTACAATAATACTACAAGCGTCTAACTTAAAGACATTTAAATCAATATTATATATCAATTATATTCGATGAGTACATAGTAACTACTCGAAGTAAAACTGATCATTATATTGAATATTATATTGCACATTTAAATATTTGTGGCGCATTAATGTTGATGTTGCAGAATTTAAGTCGAGAATCAAAAATAATAATCAATGATCATTAAGTTTCATTAATTGTGGCAGGTGAAAAAAGATAAGCAGCAATTTTGGATTTTTTGAACAAGCTAAGCAGGTTCAATTTTAATTAGGCGCCAGCCGGGTAAACATCAAATACGCTTATATTGTGTTGAGTCTTGACTCTCTGTTGATTATAATAATTTGCATGATCTTCATTATTAACCGCAACAGCTCATGCTTCAAGTTGAATATAAAATTATCTAGTGCATTAACTACAATATCAATCGATAATATTCAATATTAATATTAATACTAAATATATGAAAATGCTCATAAAATTATAATATAACTAGTCCATAAAATCGTATAAATTGTAAATATCATTCAACGTAAATAAATAGCGTCATGTAAAAATATATTAAAGTCATAAATTAATGATGACAATGAAAATGAATATATATAAATATATTACCAATGGGACCATTAAAATCATTGATAGAAAAAGTAGAATTGAATCATTATTTGTTTCCTGATCTTGACATCCGTCTTTTGAAATCAGCATAGTCAAAACTAGGCAGTTGTCTATGATGATGTACAAAATCTAATATAGGAAGATGTCTTTCCTTCTCTGAATCATTTTTTGAATTAGAATTAGAATTTGAATCATTAGGATCTTTTGGAATTGTAGCTGTAGTTTCTTGTGGTGAAGTTGGTGTTGAATGTGTATGAGGTTGAGACACTGAACCACGGTAATGGACATTGAAACAAGATAAATTGCCGTCTGAATCCTCTACACATGAAATTGAACCTTTTTGTAAAGATCTTTTGGAATTCTCTGCAGAGAATGGTGACAAATTTGTGAAACTATTTGAATCAGATAGTTTCCCACTCGTAGTATTGTTGTTACCACTATTAAGTTGATCTTGTGGAGTGTATGGGTGTGCAGACGCGTCAAAAGCTTCATCATGTAATGGATCATCTTCATCTTCTTCATCATCATTCATCTTGAATTTGACATCTCCATCTTTATCCTTATTCTTAATAGTATGACTATCTGTGGAACTAGTGTTATGCAATTGGTTCGAGAGTAACGCAGTCTTGTAATTCTCGGAGCTTCTTCTTCTCAACGGAACCATTGCTGCTGGGTCAGGAGTTATAGAAGGTTCAGGTGGCTCTGTTATGTTCAAGAACTCTGCCGAGCGATCTGGGTTGCAAGTGTGATCTGTGCCACTGAGCAATGCTGACGAGGATAAAGATGCATGGACTGGTTCTGGTGATCTAACCATTGTGACTTTTCTGTTGTTTGCTTTTGGGGTAAAATAGGAATGCGTTTGAACTTCAGTGTTTACTGTTTTCTGTTGAATTGGTTGGTGGAAGCAGTGTTGTGATGTTTGTGAGTTGTCACTGTTTGTTTGCTGTGCTTCTTTTAGTTTGATGCACGCGTCTTGCACTGAATTCTGACTGCTGAAATTGTTGAAAAGTTATCAAGTAATTGTCTGGAGTGCTGATTTTTGAATTTTGTTCTTTCTTAGCGGGAAACTGAAAATGCGCGTGATTGTTGAAGATTTTCTTTTTTTTTTTACATATTTGTTAAGGGAGAAAAAGTGACATAAAACTTTGGGGGAAGAAGAGTTGTTTGAGAAAGTGGAAAGAAAGACACTCGGAGACCACAATGGCTTTAACAATAAATAGCACTAGCTTCACTGACAACACTGTTGAAATTACAGCTCAAAACAACCAAAATTACACTTAGTGAGTAGCAGAATCTTGCATTGATCTCAAAGACTTGACGATTAACCAACTTCACAGCTTGAACTTATGGTTGAGAGACAATTGCAAATGCGAAGAGTGCTACAACTCTCAAACATACCAGCGTCTTGTCGATACCTTTGCGATCAGAGACGATATCGCCCCAACAAACATTGAGATCCTTGATAACAGTGCCACCATTGAGATCTCATGGAATGACAATCACAATTCTCAATTCAACTCCAGTTGGTTAATTGACCATGCTCCTGGTACCAAATTACAAGAGAAAACTTATTTGGAAGAGAAAGTCTTTTGGAACTCTAAGGAGATCTCATCAATCTTCCCACAGGTGGATAATGATGATGTATTGAAAAAATCATCTGCTCTTTATTCAAACATCCAAAAATACGGATTCACTTTTATAAATAACGTCCCGGTTTCAACAGAGGCAACAAAGGAAATTTGTGAAGCAATTGGGTACATTCGTCATACTCATTATGGTGGATTTTGGGATTTCACCACTGATTTGAAAATGAAAGATACTGCTTACTCTGATATTGAAATTCCTTCTCATACAGATGGAACTTATTGGGAATACACCCCATATTTACAATTATTCCATTTACTTTTCCATGATGGTGAAGGTGGTAATACTACATTGGTTGATGCTTTCAAATGTGCAAAAGATTTCCAAAATCAATACCCACAAGAGTATAAACTTTTATCAACTTTGAAAAATGATTGCCATTCCGCTGGTGATGTTTACTTAACCCAACAAAAGCCAATTTTTATTCATGATGATAATAATGAGCTGATTCAAATCTCATGGAACAATTCAGATCGTTCTTCAAACTCTCAATTGACAATTGATGAACAAATTAATTACTATGATGCTATGAAAAAATGGCATTCAATTATCACTTCTCCAGAGAACGTATTTGAATATAGATTGAAACCTGGTCAATGTTTGATTTTTGATAATTGGAGAGTTTTACATGCAAGAATCGGGAAAACTACCGGTAAAAGACGTATGTGTGGTGCATATTTTGATCGTGAAGATTTCTTATCAACTTATAAAATTCAAAATTCTGATGATGTTGAAACTTTCTTCGAGGATTTATAATGCTTTCATTACATGTGTATAGTTAATTAAAAAAAAAAAACGATCTCTATTAAAACCAATTAAATTGATTAAATAAATAAATAACTCAAACAAATCCTTGTTTGGTCCATGATTTCATCACACGTTTATACTTCTTATGACTATGTTTCTTCTTCATCAAACCCTTAAACATTGGTGGAATATAAGAATTACAAACAAAGTTCAAGATTGCAAATAATAAAATCAAAAATTTAAAACCTGTAGAAATAGAAGTCAATTGAAATAATCTTCCCAAGAATGAACTTGGTGAAACATTCATCAATCCAAAACATAATATAATCACAGTGATAATATTAATAATAAATGCATGGTTCTTGCTAACAGGTTGTCTATATGGTGGTCCTTTTGTTAAGATAACTGCACTTAAGATATATTGAAAGTTTGAAAAAAAGAATAAAACTGTATTATCTGAAGAATTCACGGCATCATCTCCACCAGGAACTGGCTTAATATACCAAGTTCTAGTTTGAACAATCATCCATATCAGAACTTGGAAAAATAACATTAATCCAATATTTATTATTAGTGGAATTAATAGTTTTGGTGAGACTAAATTAGCACTTGGTCTTTTACTAACAATCTTATTGAATGAATCTGACCATGACATGAAAATAGCAATTGGTAGAATCAAGAATAAATCAATCCATAAAAATTGGAAATCACCTAAATTTGAACCTCTCTTATATAAGATTGACACTGTGATGAATTGGATTGCTGAATATAATGACATGTATTGGAAACAACTGAAACTTGTAACCAATGAAGCTCTACCTTCTTTAATAACATCTAAAACACAGCTAATCTCGAAAACTCTTGATGTGAAAGGTGCTGCCACTGAGGCTTCCGCTTCTGATAATGAAATCCCAACATCTGCTGCTTTCAAAGCACCACAATCATTTGCACCATCACCACAAAAACCAACAGTATAATCCAAATCTTGTAATTGTTCAACTAATTCATGTTTTTCATCTGGTGACATTCTTGCAAAAACATTACTTTTCAATAAAATTTTGGTGATATATTCATCACTAAATGAGTAATTATCCTTATCTTTCAAAATATGCCTGAAAACATCACCTGAAACAGCTAATGAATAAGTCTTGTTGTTATGACCATGTAATTCCAAAGTATTTGAATCCAATTGAATGTTTTCATTATCAATTTCATTCCAACTGATCACATTATCTTCATGATTAAAATTCAAATGATCTTCATTAAAAGTTGGAATGAACACATAATCTTCTTTAACCAAACCACATTCTTTTGCAACACTAACAGCGGTTAATAAGTTATCACCAGTACACATGACAGTTCTTAAATTTGCATCAATTAATTGATCTAAAACTTCTTTGGTTGATTTTTTCAATCTATTTTCAAAAACAATGAACCCTAAAAATTCCAAATTTGATTCAGCTTCATCTCTTGAAATTTTTTGTGAATATAACCAACTATTTTTCTTCAATTTTTTACCTGCACATGCAATGACTCTGTAACCACTATGAGTATAATGATATAATAATTCTTCATAGTTTGGTGGAAAAGATGATGGTTTACAAATATCTCTGATAACTTCTGGAGCACCTTTTGATAAAACATAAAAATTCTTATCATCAGATTTGATAATAACACTCATTCTTCTTAAATGAGAAACAAATTCGAAACTTCTTAAGATACCAATTAATTTTTTCTTATTATATTTTGGATAAACCACAGCTGGTGAAATACTGACATTTTCAGGCGCTTGAGTTTCATCAAATCTTTCTTCGTTAGTGGACGTGAAATTTGTAAACTCTTCTTCATACTCCCAGTTGGTAAATTCAAACATTTTGTAATCCAATGGATCACCAATTAAATCACCATCAACAACACGTAATGAATGGCAAGCAACTAAAGATTTCAATAAAAACTCGTAATTATAGTTGATTTTATTCATATCAGTTAATAATTCATCAAATTGATCACCTGCTGCATGAATACCAAAAACATCCAAGCCATCTTCAGTTAAAGTACCAGTTTTATCAAAACAAACCACATCTAGTTTACCACCAACATTGACTCTTGTTGGAGCAATACAAAAAATTTGATTTTTTCTTAATCTGGCAATGGCAAAACTTGTACCAATTGTTAATGTTGCAGGTAAAGCTGGCGGGACAACAATGGTAATTATGTCTAAAGCTCTGAGGATAATAATTCTATAGCCTAAACCTAATTTGATAAAATTGATAGTACTGAAAACAAATCCAAATGCTGCAATTAATGACATGAAACCAATATATTTAAAAGAATCTTCATAAAATTTGAAACCAGTTGGTTTTGGAAATAACATTGATCTTAATAATGAACCTTTGGTAGTTGAGAAACCAGTTCTAACAACTAATGCCATAGCTGGATCACCCGCGGAATGTCTTACTCTAATGATTTTAGTTCCATTGAACAAGTAAGATTTTGCTAATAATGGTGAAATTGAAGGTCTTATGGCATCATGAACCAAAACTTCAATAGTTTCATTTGATGCAGGTAATTTTGTCACTGGAACGGATTCACCAGTTAACATTGATTCATTCACAATACAATCACCAGATAATAACACTGAATCACATGGGAAAATGGTTAATGAAGGATCTGAAACTTCATAAATATCACCAGGCATTAAATCCGAAGAATCAGTTTCTTTCCAAAATCCATTTCTCCAAACTCTAACTGTACATTCAAATTTTGAAAGTTCTGATAATCTTTTCATTGTATTTTTTGTTTCAAAAAGGGTATTCAAGATGGAAACAATTGAAATTAAAAAGATACAACCTGCATAATAATAGTATTCATCAAACCCCCATAAAATGATAGAAAAAACTTGAAACATATAAAAAGGATGTAAAATTTCATCAATTAATAGCTGAGAAATTGATTTTTCCTTTAAAGTCAATGAATTTTTATTGAAAACAATTGAACGATCTTCATAAGTTTCTTTATTCAAACCAGTTTTAACGTCATTTAACCAATTGACATCGACCCAATTAGTATTTGTCTTGAAAATGTCTTCAATTGGAGTGTAAAATAATTTCAAGTATCTATATTCAAAAGTAATTAAAATTGGAACAATTGGATTCAAATTTGAGTTATGATGTTGGAAATCATGTTGTAAATTTGAATCCATTGATGATGATAATATGTCTTCTAAATGAGGAACATTCATTATCGTTGACAATGGTCTATTATACCATTCTCTTTTAACATCGATGATATCTAATTGACCAAATTCAGTTTCAACAACAACCCATTCTGATTTAGCCAATGGGACTTTAACACCATAAATTCCATATTTGTATTTAGGAAACCATCTGAAAAAAAGGTACATTAATCCAAATGAAATACAACATAAAAAATAATAGACATAGATCCAAATTTTAGAAGTTTTGTAACCGGCAATCCCTAGCACTAGATCTTCTTCAGCGATATAGAATCTTTGAAAATGTAAATTTGCTTTATGATGAGGGAAATAATGATCATATGAGTCTGCTTTAATTTCATTATAATGGTTTGATTGATTGTTATGTCCGTGGTCGTTATTATCATGATGACTGTTCAAAGATTCGTTGTCTGAGTCTTGTCCACTCATATCTTCTTCATCTAGCAAAGGCCTACTAGACACATCACTTGGGATACGATCTCTATAAGTGTTGTAAGAAGTGGAAGGTGAGGAGGAGCCTCTGGTTAATCCACGGCGTGAGCTATCAATTGACCCATAATCTAGGGCAGAGTTAGTTGTAGACAAGCTGTATCTTCTCGAATCCTCCTCGTAGTTGTTGGAGATATCCCAATTGGTGTCATAATCAATATTATTTTGTGGGTCCATTAGCGTTGAAGCACCATGAGCAGACTCTATATCTTCTGGGTCAAAGAAATGGAAGTGAGCTCTGCTATCCACTGATTGAGATCGGGATCTAGAAGGTGTGTTGCTGCGTGGGTGTGTGTGGTTGAACCCAGTCAAACTCAGCGTCTCGCCATTAGGTTGAGGAGGCAGTCTTCCACGTCGTATCGAGCTGGCTGCTGAGCTGGACTTGGATGATGAAAGGGTCTGTGAGCGCTGGCGTCTGTGACTGAAGTGGTGCAGGTAGTGGAAGGAAGATATACTGGAAGGAATGGCTTCAGAGGCAGCACCGTCAAACATCTCGGAGTTGTTGTGTTCCTCGTGGAGTGCTGAGAACACCGACTGTCTTCTTGAGCGTGACATTTCTTTGCTGCGGTGGGTGTGTGATTCTTAGTTTGTGAGAGTTTCAGAGCAGCAGAAGCAATGATTGAGGCAAGCGCTGAGTTCAAAAGTTGTTTTGTTTACTTGTTTATTGTATAATTTTTGATGATGATTATTTTTTGTTTAGAAGAAAAAGCCCTAACAAATTCTCAGAGCGAAAAAAAAGTATAAAAAGGCGACTGGAAAAAAAATTTTTTTTTCTCTCTTTCTGTTGTTCTGTTGTTTTGCTGTTGAGTTTGTCTCGTTGTTTGTCTTCGTTGGCAGAACAAACAGAACGAAGTAAGTCCAATTTATTGAACAGTCGCAGCACAGTTTTACCTGATGAAAAACGGACAACATTGAATTTCTTCATCCGAAAGTCTCATGTGGATTCAAATTTATAGCTTTTTAACCCTGAAGAACTGTCCTGCGACTTGCAAGTGTTTCTTACGTATTAGAGCAGCACTAACAGTAACAGAATCATAAACCCTTTGTATACTCAATAAACTCGCTGGTCCACTTTGAAAAAATTGCTGTAGATTATGTATTACATTTAATCCTAAGTACATAGCTTGATAAATTTATTTCAGTACATATTAGTTTTTTCTTTCCTTTGATATTACAACACTAAACAACGACCAACGAATCAGCCATGAATGTCGAGGAAGACGAGGCACCAGGTATGTCCACACCATTAGCACAACACACCAACACCTCCAGAAACTTTTCACTAACCACCTTAACAGCCATTTGCGAGCAATGTTTAGGAACTAATCCATATCTCAGAATGACTAGAGAACGTAATGGTGAAGAGTGTAAACTCTGTACAAGACCATTCACCGTGTTCAAATGGGCACCGGACCACAACGCACCTATGAAGAAGACCATCATTTGTCTCACGTGCTCCAGACAGAGGAACTGTTGTCAGTCATGTATGCTTGATCTTACTTATGCCATCCCAATTCAAATGAGAGATGCTGCTTTGAAATTAGCTGGTCTTAGTGATTCAGTAGACACTGCTGCAAATGAACCTAAAAATACAATGTCTAAATTATACTTAGCAAACAATGAAGATAAGTTTAAACATCTAGGAGGTGCTGCAATAACCGCTAATTCTGAAAAGGCCAAAGAAATATTAACTAAACTTTCTATTGTGGCAAACACTAAAACTGCTCCAAAGAGACAACAATTGGAGAACAAGAATATAAATAGAAATTCAATTTTAGAAAGAACAGATGTGAGCAAAATAGTGGCTAAACTACCATTTAATGGATCATTAACTGCTCCAACTGATACATCAATAACGAGTTTTTTCATATTTGGCATTGATGAATCATTACCAGAATACAAAATAACAGAACAATTTGAAGCATATGGACCTTTAAAATCTGCTAAAATACAACATAACTCTAGATGTGGATACATTGTTTTCAAATCAAGACAATCTGCTGAATTATTTGCTTCTTCTATTTCTCAAAATCCACAGAATTCTAATAACAGTGGTAAACCAGGTGTGATAATAATAGAGAACATCCCTGTACGAGTCACTTGGGGTAAAGAACGTCCAATGGGTCAAAATACAGCGGAGAAAGTGAAAATTGGAACCATCGTTACTAAATTCTTGAAAAAATTGAGTATGAATAGTGTGAAATCGTCTTCACCTTCCACTTCAAATTCAAATAAAAACAAAACTGAGAAACAATCAAGTACCAAAACCACTGATAAATCTATCAGTTACGACTCCGTCAGCAAAGGATTTGAATTATGAAGTTATGAATTTTTTCAATCAATTCCTTTTACATAGTCAAATTTCCCACTGTAGCTAGCATATTAAAAATCGAGAAAAATTTCCATTATCAATTGATAAACTTATAATAATCCAACATATATATTTCAGCGAGACCATGTCGTATGAAGAAGACCACAACATTTCATCCAATGAAACATCACAAGAACCACAGACAAGAACAACAACAACAACACAACCACAAAGAACAAGACAAACTATAACTGATTTTCTAACGGGTCAATTACCATCAAATATAAATGTCGCCACCACCTCGAATTCATCTCAAGTTCAAGTAGCACAATTGTTAACTGCGTTACAAAGTCTAGAAAACACAGAGCTATTTGATCAATTAAGTCAAAAGGATGATAAATTACAAGGTGTATCACAAGATTTTATCGATTCATTAGAGCGAGTACCTAAAAAAAATTTAAAACCAGATCAAGCTTGTCCAATTTGTACAAACGATTTTGTTGATGATCCTCATCCATTAGTGGTGAAATTACAATGTGATGGTGGTCATAAATTTGACTTGGAATGTATTGGTCCTTGGTTGAAAGTTAATTCAAGTTGTCCAATGTGTAGAAAAAATTTATTGGAGAAAAAAAAAATTGAGGTGCCTGTTGATGAAGAAGACGAAGAAGAGGATTGGGAAATGTATGGATAAGGTTTTCAATAGTTTTTATTTATATATATACAGAATTATGTGATTTATTGTTTAGATTCTTTATCTTCAGATTTGATTTGTTCTACATCTTCAGATTTGATTTGCTCTTCATCTTCAGCTTTCACTGCTTCTTTTTTCAATTCAGGATCAAGGAACTCTTTGAAAACAGGATCTTCTAATAATTCTTTAACTCTTTGCATAACAATAGATGAAGTTTCATTTTGTGCAATTTGTTCAGCATCTTTTAATCCCATTGAATCTAATTCTTTAATAAATTCAATACTATGTCTTTGATACGTATCTGCTCTAATTTCCAATCCATCCAAATCATTATATTTATTCAATAGCCCAACCCATAAATCAACAACTTCAGGCGTTGCATCAAATGCATTAATGACTTTTCTATGTGTTGGTTTTTCAAATTGTTCTTTTGATTTTGCCTGTGCGAATGGAGATCTAATAACGGTCCATCTTTTCAATTTAGTCTTTAATGACACAGCGCCATGAACTGGAATGTTTAAATAATATGCTGCTCTTGTGGCAAAATCAACAAATAATTCAACTTTTCTTGGATCATATGAAGAAAATAAGATTCTTGCAACATGATGGCCATGGGTTTCTTTGTGTCTTAATGGTTCGTAGTAATTAAGTTCGACATTCAATGGGACTGGTTTCTTTAATTGTGGCATGATTTTGGTGGATGAAAGGACTTTTGGGTCATATTGATAAGATTCTTCAATAACTGGTTGAATAATTTCTGCAGTTGCAGCAGCTGGTTTCACCACAGTTTTAACAGCTTCAGCTGCATTTAGGCGTCTAGCTGAGTTGCTCAAGAAACGTCTGGCTGGTAGAGTTCTAAGCATCGTTTCTGATCACAAATGATGAA
>JAJMAV010000180.1:0-14982 GCA_030565045.1 Starmera caribaea | reverse complement strand
TAGCTGAGATTTCACGTTGTTCACTAGTACCATACATTAAACCATGTAAGAAAATTGGTAAGATAGATTGAGCACCTTTTGGTAAAGTGAAACCATATAAGTCTTGACCTGCGACACCAGTAATATCAAAAGCTTGTTTAGCTGGTCTAATTAATCTTTCTAATGAATCTTTGGAATGTTTCTTTGTCAATGCAGTCAATGCTGAAACATCATATTTAACAACATTTCTATCTTGATCATCTAATGATAAAATACACTGACCGGCTAACTCAGAAGTGTACATGGCATAGTCCAAAACAATTTCGTTGAAGAAAGTTGGTAAATGTTCGTAAACAACAGCACGCTTCTTGGAATTTTCACCTTTAATCAATGATAACAATTGTTGTAATAATGGGTGTAATCCTTCTTCATCTTCAACAGATAAAATGATTTGATCCAAGGCTGAACCCAACGCTTCTTTAGTTTCATCATCCAAATCATCACGAATTAATTCATTAACCAATGAGTTGATAATAAAAGTCAAACGTTTGTACAAAGCGGAACCAGCAACTTGAGCTAATGAACCTAAAGCTTGAGCACTGAGTGAATCTATTGGTGACTCTAATAAAGTTGGAATCAAAATTGGGAAGATTACTTCTGATTTTGTAGTTATGATCTCCTGTGATGCACTTAATGCATAATCAGAATCTGATGATTGTAACAAGTTTAATAAATATGGAATGATTTCATCAACGGCCAATTTACCAACAATGTTTTGGTAAACATCAAACACAGTAGCAGCAGAAGAACGGACCTTTGGAGAAGGATCTACCAAAGTTGAGCGAATAATGTCAACAAAGATATCTTTGTAAGTATCATTGGTTTCTTTGGAGCTTGATTCAATAAGCCCGTGAATGGAAATACAGATACCTTGTTTAGCATCTGGGTCAATGGTGTTAAAAGAATCTTGCAATGCTGCTAATAATTGTAATAATGCATTTGAACCGACACGACAAACCAATTTACCAAGCCTTTGAGCAGTCCTAAAACCTCACTCAGTTGTTTACCAATAGCACCAGAAAACTCAGGATCATCTTCAACAAGATCATCTTCAACAAGCTCATTTTTACCAGCAATACCAGTACCATGGAACGATAAATCAACAGCTATACTTGTATAATTCTTAACAATCAATCTACCAGCTTTAACAGCAGTGAAACTAATACTTTCATCAGTATCAGCTAAACCATTCAAAATAGCTGGGATAACATGACTAATGTATGGTGAGAATTGTGAGCCAAAACAGACTGGTAAGAATAACAATAATGATAAGTAACCTTCACGAATCTAAGTTTTGGTACTCATAGCACCTTTCAAAATTAATGGTAATAATTCATCTAATTTAGGTAAACTGATAACTTTAGACAATGCTTGAGCAGAACCTAATCTATCACCTGCTTTAGCTTCACCAACAAACGTGAAACCAATCCTGGGAATTGTTCTTCACCTAGTTTTTCAACCAAAAAACCTAATTCCCTTGCTGCAGTAGCTCTGGTGTTTGGGACAGGATCAACCATGGCAATTTATAAATGAGGAATCAATTGATGTAAGTATGGTAACAAATATTTGTAGTCAACTAAAATAGCAATGTTACCAACAATTTGACATGCTTTTCTCTTAGTGTTAGCAGATCTATCATGCATACCACGATCAATGACATGAATGATTAATGCTAAAGATGGACCATCAATATAATGAACAAAATCCAACAATCTAAGCCTTCTTCAGTGTATTTGGTTGGATCACCAATAGCTTTGATCAATGTAGGAACCAAAGTTTTAATTTCTGGATTTCTGATAACTTCACCGAACTTATTCAAAGCTTGATCTCCAGCTTTTCTAACTTCTTTATGGTAATCATTTAAAACACCAACAATTTCTGGGATAATAGTAGATAAAGAGTTGTATAATTGAGTTGGATCCAAATGAACCATTGAACTTAACAATTCATCAGAACTTTTGTTAACACAATAACTAGTAGTATTCTTCATGATAACTTTGGTAGCAGTACTAGTTTCATCACGAACGTAAAATTTCAATTGCATAAGGTTCAAAGAATTTTTCTAAAGTGTCTGATGAACATTCAATAGCAACACTTTGTCAACGTTGTAGACCATTCTTAACATCGGCAGCATCACTCAAGTTACTAATAATATCAAATTCTGAAACGGCTGCAATTCCATAACCTTTAACTAAATCTGCAATACCATAATCAGCACCATTTCTTGTTGAGCTTGAAATAAAATCTTGAATTGTTCTTCAATATATCTACCACCTTTAGGTCTAAATCATGAAACCAAAGAAGAAATGACAATGAAAAGGGCCGCCTTCTTTACTCTTTCATATGAAGTGCTTAAAGTTTTAAACAATCTATCAACAATGTTTGACAATCTTGAATCATCATAACTTAAATGTTTGGCTAAAGATACAACAACACTTTCTCTTAGCAACTCATCACCTTTACCAGTACCACTTAAAGCGGTTTCAAAAACTGGAAACAGTGTCTAAACATTGTTTTTACCACGTTGATGATGATTGAAATAGCTGCATTTAAAAATTCTTCAGCAGCAACATATTTCTTTATCACCTAAAGCTTTTCAATCGATGAAAAATTTCAAACCTTTAATAGCTTGATCATCATTGAAAATACCAGCAATGTATTCGAAAGTTAAAGCAATACCACTTCTGATTTCCCATTTATCCTTTTGATCGTGAGAAGATTTGATAAACAAACCAAATTCATCTAAAACAGGAGCTGGAGGTTTAGTCTTTTCAACATATAGTCTAACAATCTGTCTAAGATGTGGTCATTTGAAGAAATTGTGTGAATAGCACTAGCTAAAGCTTTGGCAGTTGATAAACGAACACCACCATCTTCAATTTGCAAATAATCAGTGTACAAACATTCAGTCAAAGATTCAGTGACTTCAAATTTCCTTTGGTTAAAGCAATTTCAGCATTTGATTCATCATTATCATAACAAGCAATCCAAATTTCAGAATATTTAGAATCTATAATAACACCAATATCATAAAACCTTAAAGTAGCAACACCCACCAAGTATTTTAAAGGACCGGAAGCAACAACAGATCGACAAGAGCTGTATGACTCTTTTTATCACTAGTAATATCATAGCTAGGTTGCTGGTAACCAGCACCCCCCTGTTGTCGTTATATAAACAACAACAACAACAACAACAGATGAACCCTGAACAAACAATAAACAAGCCTAGCTGTAGCTTAGCACATGAACCATCCCTTTACTGCCTCTGTGCTTCATCTTGCTGTGATATTCTCTCTTCTGTGGTAGCGCTGTACGTGTCTTAACATTAAATTCAAAGTTGAAAGTTGTCGAAATAAAATTAAAGGACTTGAAATTATTAGCACATATAAAACTTAAATATATTTTAATTTTGAATACTCTTCTGATAGAATAGGCTTAAAATAGAGCGATTAAAGTATGGCTAACTCGATTCTTAGTCTCACAATGTGGTTTTTATACTTGTGACATACTCAAATAATTGAATTTCAGAATTTTAAATTTTCTTAAATTACCACACCTAACTAAATTTTCTCTACTTCAATAAAAGAATCTCTATTGTATCAACTGTCCAACATTATACATATTTTTGATCTAAGTTTGATAATATTGATCACTGTATTCAAATCAACACTACCAACAGCCCAAATCTCTTTCTCATATTCAATTCCACCATTGAACAATGTTTCTTCATCAGCACCGGTATCAATTCTTTCTCTATCAACTGTTGCCAATCTCACAGCAGCTCTCATACTATAATCACCAATTGATCTAACTGAAAGTTTGGTACCAATAACAGTGGTAGTTGTACCAGTCTGATTGATCTTGTCAAACCATGAATTGAATGATTTCATCTCGGAATCTTCAAATAAATCAATATATGCCTTTTCAGCAGCTAATTATATTGGAATAACAACAGCACCAACCAATGCAAAAACTTATGGATTCACGTACAACTGTTTGAACAACAACTAGTGCAAGTCTTCTAGTTTCCAATGAATTAAAATTTGGTTTCATTATACTGATTGATAAAAAACTTGAACTAAATCATCTAATAAATCAAGATCGATTTGATTTTCTTCATTGACTAATAATAATAGTTTACCTATGGCAAAAGTTGCATTATCACTAATAACAACAGAGTTGGAACCAGATGCACTTGATAAAGCTGAAACAACAGTTCTTTATAATCCATCATGGAAAATATGAGATGGTGCATCTTTTAAGAATGCATGAAGTGTCAAAATTCCAAGTTTCGAGCTATCATCTCCAACTAAGATTCATTGAAAACTTTCTTCTTCAAAATCTTGGTTGCGGTTGCTTCTTCTGTAGTCAAAATTCTAGCTAAAGATCCAATCAATCTAGCATATGCAAAACTAAATTATCATCAGCTCCTAAAATTTCTTCTTCAACCAAATCTAAAATGGAGTTTTTGGAGACTTCATTCATATTGTTACCAGCTTTAGTGATAACTTCCAATAATGCTTTCAACATTGTAGTTTTAACACCAGCATTTTCACCAAGTTCAGCAACTAATGGATCAACTCTTGGCTGATATTTAATCAGTGAACCTAAAGCTTTAGCAGCACGTAATCTTAAAGTTTCATTATTTGGATCAGATAATGATTTGACAAAAGTTCTTTGTAATTGTGGAATAATTAGACGTAAAGATGCAGCAATTCTATCAAACAAGATGTTCAATGCATATAAGATAGCACTCTTAACGTCACTTGAAAATCTTTCACTCTGATCAATGGACCAGTGATGACAGTTACCAATGGTTTCAAGTTTGCAGCAGGAATTCTATAATCAACATCTGCAATACCCATAGCTCAGATTTCACTAGTACCATACTTAAACCATGTAAGAAAATTGGTAAGATAGATTGAGCACCTTTTGGTAGAGTGAAACCATATAAATCTTGACCTGTAACACCAGTAATATCAAAAGCTTATTTAGCTGGTCTAATTAATCTTTCTAATAAATCTTTGGAATGTTTATTTGTCATTGCAGTCATTACTTGAACATCATATTTAACAACATTTCTATCTTGACCATCTAGTGATAAAATACATTGACCAGCCAAATCAGAAGTATACACAGCACAGTCCAAAACAGTTTCGTTGAAGAAAGCTGCAAGATGTTCGTAAAAAACAGCAAAATTTTCACCTTTAATCAAAAATAGCAATGGCTGTAATAATGGATGTGATCCTTCTTCATCTTCAACAGACAAAAAAAATTCTTTAAACGATTTTATGAAAAGTAATTAAGAGCTAAAGCAAGAAAGGTAACTTCCTCAAGTGATTGAAACCACCATTTACAGCTTTTGGAACTAGCTTACACATTAAAAGTTATCGAGGGCTCCATTTTTTTGGCATTTTCACGATGGAAACCACCAATGTTGGAACCTTTGAAATTTGTTTTTGGTCTTATGACTTTCAAAAACATCACATCTATGGATCATAGCAGTTTTAACACGGATCCTGACCTACCACCAGCACTCAGTGACTTAAAACAAGTGTTGCACCACTAATTCACCTTCTAACTATTAAGTACCTAAACACGTGACTGCTTATCTGACCGTGAATTGTTGGCAACCAGGCCAAAATCAGCTCACGTGATCACTGTACATGACTTCTAAATTTTCCAACACCAAAATTAACAACAAACCAGTCAAGTTAGCCACTAATCAACTCATTCGTTGCTTCATCTATGGAATTACAGTGCCAATAGAATACCCAGCTTGGTCTATGGATGAATATTATCTGGAAACAGCTTCATAAGCCATTATTTTGAACAGCCAGCAGGAATACAGTATTTGTTGATTGACGCTTTTGACTACTGAAGGGATTTGAAAACAAATTTTACACTTGAGCAGCACTTGAAGAAAACTTTGTTCAACTCATGGGAGTTTTCATTGTAAATGAATGTCTTTTGGGGCAGTCCATGGAGTTGTTGTCAAAGGGTTGCGGAAAGGTGTTGAACTTATCAATATGTTGATTGTAATTTTTTATTCAATTTGCCAGGTTCTCATCATCATTAGACGCTATCATATAATGGAGCCTATTATCAACCAGACTTATTATCACTATCATCGTTTTCCAAACGTTTAGATTATACAGTAAGATCTAGTTATTCAAGAATTAAATGTGCTTTACCATTATCAACCAAAAGGGTCCATGAGATGAATCAATGTTGTGACCAAAATGGTAGCTATGCATTGGAAGGGGGGGAGGAGCTCAATTAGATTGACCGAACCATGATTTTCAGCTGTTACTTCAAAATTTGCAAGAGGTGATAAAATTATTCATGATTGTGACATGGAATCATACCAACAGTAACCTTAAGCATATTAAGATATGGTGATATTCCCTACTATCTAAAAAGATGCTGTTGCTAACTTCACATACTTTCAGCCGTGATGCTGGTAATAACTCGTTGTTGAAGTTGATCCTGATTCTGATCGTTGTTTATATTTCTGAAGCTTTGAAATTTTCACGATAAATCTCAACCTCGGTAAAAACTTCTGAATTTTAAAACACAGTGGAACTGAAAGTTGATGAGATTTTAAACAGCTGTGTTTCTGAGAAGTGACTTAGCTCGTAGAGTCTACAAATAATTGAAGTTTTAATGATGCTTTATTGAAACTTCAGCAATTAAATTTGGAATTGATACAGACTTTTGAAAGACTCTTAAAACAAGTGAAAATAATTCTGTTCAGTTCGCGGCCAACAAACCGAAGCTTTAAACCATTCAGCAGTGCAGTAACATTATAAAGCCAGTTTCTAGCGAGTTTGATTACACTTACACTCAAAAACCAAGATGAAGGAGAAAGTTATCGGGTTTTGTTATTACATGTTGATTCAGAACGTTTAACAAAACTTCAAACATCATTGAACAAATAACAAGCTTTGTTTTTTGGTGCATTATACTCAATGCGTATGGGTGCTTTTTATTTTGGGTCTAATAGAGTCGTAAGCTAGTAATATGATGGTCAGACTTTAACAAAAAAATCTCAACAGGATCAACAGAATAGAACTGTTATCTTCTGAGGACTAGTACAGTATATCTTTTTATCATGTATTCAAGGAATAACTTCATCATTGAGCACTTTTCAACAGGTTGAATTCAAAAGCTTCAAAGTGCTGAACTAATAAAGTGTATATACAAATTTGACTACAAATTGAATTGGGTTCAAATCTTTTGAAACTGAAGTTACATACAAAACTACAAAAATAAAGTCACCTTTAAGCACAGAAACTGCAAATATGCTTTAGTATCATTTATAATATGCTTGATTATCCCAAATGGTAAGAAAGCTTTATGGAACAAAGGTTATATGTCCTGTTTAGGAAAATGACACAAAATTCTTAGCTTCATACATGACAGATACAGTTTTTGAGTTGTGATAAGACCCAAGATCAAAAAATCGATAAGGAGTTGATTTTCGACTGTGAATGATAGAAGAACTCTCACGATTTTCAATTATGTAGGTTGTGCGACAATTTATATGATCTTGTTTTTTAATCGCGGGTTCTCTTTCTAAACAAAAAAATGGTATAATTGGCATTTGTGTTTATTACGTATAAACATATCTTGGTTTTGGTGCTAAACGTAAAAACGTCAAATTCCAAGCTATTTGGACAGTAGCAATTGTTCTTGCCTTTTTTTACTGTACATCCGAATGTTGTTATCTTAACGAAGAAAGTATTCAAGTTCAAGGTGCCCTTATCATATTCATTTCTGAAGCCAAAACCTAAAGGAAAATGAAAGGGCTCAGAGGCACACATTAATGAGAGCAGTTTGAAAATTAAATGTATCTGACTCATAAAATTTTGTACTTGAAGCAATTTTTGTTTGACAACACAGATCCTTTGCAAAATCCCAAAACTTGGATTCCAACATCAAAATGAGAGTAAGTTAAAACTAAACTTTAGTCAATAATTGACATATCTTGATGACTTACAAGCTACGGTTGTGTCTTAATTTTAATTAGATATTTACCTCCATTTTTAGTCCACTTGTCACTTTGACTGCTAACTTTCAAATGTATCTAGAATCCACAGTGACAATCAAGTATTTACTTCGTATCCATAAAATCAGATTGCATAAGGTGACTGTGGCATTTAAAATTTTGGACCCTTTGCTTATGTGAGGCTTGAGTTGTATTATTCTGAAACTGATCCTTATCGGCTGAATCTCCTGATAATCACTCTAGTGACTGGTTTACTCTTAAGATATCATATTCAAAGAGTTGATGAATTATGTGGAGATAGTATTATCCGATTACAATCCATTTAAAGGTTTAAGTTGTTTGGTACAGATTAATGTAATCAAAATGTTACAATTTCTCACAAAGATCCAGCTAAGTAGCACCTGTAAATTCTAAATAGTGATAATCAGTGATCTTCCTTATCTGAATATCAACCATATTTATTTTTTTCTCTACAACATGTAGCATTTTATGTATAAAACCAGTACTCATTCGTTACTTTTTTGTTTCATATTATTCAATTGTTTGTATCTAAACATTACCGTTAAAAATGAAAAGCTTTAACCTTTTCAAATCAAGTGAATCAATAAAAAATGTTGAAAATGCAGAATCAGAGAAACAAACAAATCCCACTTTAACAGATCAAAAACAAGTCTATGAAATTGAAGTTGAATCTGCTCAACTAGATGATAACAGTGATGAAGATGAATCTTCAGTTTTTGGACACGATCGTTCAAGGTTGGCTACTAATTCTTTAGATCAACGTCATATTCAAATGCTTGCCCTGGTTAGTGTTTTTGGTACTGGTATCTTTTTATCGTCTGGTGGTGTTCTCACTACCACAGGTCCTGCTGGTACTTTTCTTGCATATGCAATTATTGCAATCATTGTTGGTTTGAATCAAACTGCTTTAGCAGAATGTGCTGCTTTGATGCCAGCTACTTCTGCCACTGTTAGACATTTGGAACATTTTGTTGACCCAGCGTTGGCATTTGCTTATGGTTGGATTTCTGTTTGGGGTAGTATTATGCCTGGTGAAATATCTGCTGCTGCTGTTGTTGTTTCATATTGGACTGATCTTTCGCAAGGTATTTGGATCACAGTTATTATTGTGTTTATTGTCTTAACCAATTCTTATAATGTTAGAGTTTATGGAGAAATTGAATTTGTGTTTGCATTGATCAAAATGTCTTTACTTGTTGGTTTAATTTTGGTGTCAATTATCATTACATCTGGAGGTGGTCCAAATCATCAGACAATTGGATTTAGATATTGGAAACATGGGGATGCTTTTAAGCCATTTATTACCACCGGAAGCTTGGGGAGATTTGCAGCTTTTTGGAAAACTTTATCAAGTGTTGTTTACTCTTATGGTGGTGTTCAAAATGTTCCAGGTTTAGCTGCTGAAGTGAAATTCCCAAGGAGAAACGTGTTTTTGGCATGTAAAAGAATTTTCATTAGAGTCACCATTCTTATGATGTCCACTGTTTTCTGTTTAACATTGATTGCTGATCCAAATGATTCTAGAATTGCAAATGGTTCTGGTAATGCAAAATCTTCACCATTTGTTGTTGCGATTGAGAATGCTCACATAAAAGTCTTGCCTCATATCATTAACGCTGCTGTTTTGACATCTGCTTTCAGTGCTGGAAACAATGCTATTGTTGGTGGATCAAGAACTTTATTTGCATTAGCAGTTAAAGGTCAAGCTCCAAGAGTTTTTTTGAAGACTAATAAAAGAGGTCTTCCATGGGTTGGATTCATTTTTGTTGTTATTTTCATGCCTTTAGCGTACATGAATTTATCTACCTCTTCTGCAAACGTTTTCAATTGGTTCCAATCTTTAACTAGTGCTAATTTGTTACTTGGATGGATGTTGATTTCTGTCAATCATATCCATATGACAAGAGCTATGAAAGCCCAAGGTATTCCAAGAGAAAAACTTCCACATTCAGTTAGTTTTGCTCCAGCTGCTGGTTGGATTTCCTGCATTGCCTCTGGTCTTTTACTACTAACTGGTGGTTACACAAACTTTGTTCATCATAGATTTTTGATTAGTAGTTTTTTCAGTTCCTATTTTATTATTCCATTGACATTTGGTCTTTATTTATTCTGGAAACTTTACAAGAAAACTAGATACTTAAGACCTAATGAAGTTGATTTAGCTTCTCTATTCAAAGATGTTGAAGAAAATCCAGAACCTCCATTTGAGAAAGTTACAGGATGGAGAGTAGTGACTTTGTTATGGTCTTGATTTATTATTCTTATTTAGAAACTTAGGTTAGATGGTTTCATTGTTCTTTTCAGTCATTTGTAGCTACAAAAAATGTCTTGTACTTGTTACTTAGTTTCTTTTGGGTCCAACACTGCAACAGTGCAACACCATAGAACATGTTCAGTCTTTTTTGGCTAAATCATGTAGTTGTTCAGGTAACCGTTCATTTGACCGAAGTTTTTTGGCAACTTTCCAGTATTCAATTTGCCACAGTCTTACAACGTCAACTCACGTGATTTTGTTGGTCTCAGCTTGAAAGATGAAGGTGTTAAGTCTTGACCATGGACCCTCCTAGGTCTTTGATAAAGCCAGGTGTTTGAAGTTTGAATACATCTTAAAAGTAAAGCGCATACTCATAACACTTGGAGATAAAGAATCAGATTTAGCAAAACTAGCTGAAAATGGTTAATTTAGTTTATTGTTTGGCTTTGAATTCTGAACATAGGTTGCACTTCCATATTATTTGACAAGAAGACTTGCAACACTAAATCAACTAACTGACGATAGAATTTTTTTGAACCATTGTGAAGACAGGGGGAAAAGTTTATTAAGTAAAGCTTGAAGATACAAAATATCTAGAGACTAGTTGAATGTTGCTTACGAATTTTTGTTGAGTTTTGTAGTGTGATGAATTGAGTTAAACATCAATCAATCCAAACAAAGTTAAAGGTACTGATTCACATTACAGTGACAATAATACCTGCTTTAATTCAACCTGGTAGGTTTGAGTCAAAGTTTGCAGAAATGATTTGTATTGAAAAAAAAACTTCAATTAAGTTGAGAGATGTGGTTGATTTCGGGAGACTACAGGCAGTTAAACTAGGACGCAAACCTAGTTCAAATGTACGACATTTTCACTGACCAAACTGAAAAGTTCAATGAATTAAAAAAAAGATCACTTATAGAGATAGTGCTTTAGCTTTTGTTGGTGGTTTAACAACTATCCCAAAGCATCCGATGACCTTCTTTTGAACAAAAAAGAAACCATAAGTGCTAAATCTAAAAGGATTAGGTCGAGTTATGGTTTTACTTATGTTTCCAGCTTCATTTGAAGGTAAAGTCGAATATGTCATCCAAGAGTTGCAAAAATTTGGTTTAGCACAAAGTGAATACCTTGTTATAAATCATTTAGACAGCAGATCTATGAGATTTCATTTCTTTGCTTCTTCTTCAGATTGAACAAAAGATGATCAATCAGTGATTATTTTTTTTGCATCTATCTACAAGCAAAGCTATCAGAATCCAGATATTGTATTTGTAAGTCGTAATTGCAAGCTTCAAAGGGGGATCTGTACCATTATTATGGTACAAGTTTCTATATTCGTCGTATTACTAAGATATTATTTGTGGTATGAACTTTCCAGAAGACTTCGTCTTCAGGTTAAGTATTGAAACGTCTAGTTTTTTTTTTTTCCAATATTCTTGCATTCTACAGATTGCATGATAGAAAATTCTAGATACTATTATTAAGTGTATTCACACTATTTAGTGGGATTCTCAGAGAATTATTTAAAGGCTCAGAAGATTCCTCACTCTTATATAGTTTTATAATATTATATACTATCGATACTTTATATACTTACCGGTCATTTGTTATTGTCATTAACATCTTATTCTGTTGTATTAGTGCTCGCCTTACCACTTCCATAACACTAATCACAACAGTACACCGTACTGACGATTTGAAACTGCCCAATGTGCTTCAGACTTCTTGGAAGAATGAATTGGCAAAGAGTTGCAGGACCGCAGGTCGTTGCTCAACCATATGTAAATTGTAATCCAGATGCGCAGCTGACGAGCAATTTTCTTTCAAATTTATAAATCTTGAGTTTGTAAAATCTGAATATGGATCAAAATGAGCTGTTTAGATCTAAGATATGAGCAGATATCGATTTTTCAGGTCAACTGTTTGCCTTAAAATGCTCATTTATCTGGCAAAATAAAATGCTCGCACCAATTTCAAACCATCAGTCTCTCTGAACCATTATTAATCGCCAAAGGGTCGACAAATTGACAATAAATCCCGAATAACCCCTGTAGATTCTAGAATGCTGTTAGGATTCGTGATTCGTGAACAAACATTCTATGAATTTTCCTCGAATTCGAAAAGCCGAAGACTGATTTCTTAAGGCAGTTTCTCATAGTATCAGTCTCATCTCTCCGTATTTTTGATGGTTCTCAATGCTCATTCTCCACACAGTAAAACACCGACAACAATCAAATCTCAGGAATGAGAACATTGGTGAGTTCAAACTTCAGTATGTACTATGCACTGTGCAGTGGCACCATTGCACTACATATAATCTGTACATAAGTAAATCTTTCTCGATATGTAAAAAAAATCGATTTTTGCTCATTTTTTTTGCAAAAATTCAAAATGTAAACAAATTCAGAGATTTGCCAGCACATCTACAAGAAACCACTGAGGATCTATGGTACTACAATCTATGTGACATACCGTGCTTAGAATGGCTGGAGCAGAAGGTTGCTTTACGTTTTTGAAGCACATCTTAAAGCTGGAAAACAATCAGTTCTCCAAACCGTTTTTTGTGCATGTTGTCCATTCGCGGATTGAGTACATTTAACCAATTTACGAAGGGATGATGAATCAATAAGCCATAGATTTGGCTCACTTCCCCTTTTTGGGATTCTTCAGGCTTTGAACTACAGATTGGTGCTTAAGAGTGATGGTTATTCCCTTTATAAAACAAGCCAGTTCGCTAAAATTTGGTCTGCTTAGTGCTAACTCAACTATTAAAATTTAACATCAATCCAATGTTGAAGAAGACGATGAATTTGTATTTTGCCTTCTTTTTGCATTTGCTTATCAGATTGGTTATAGCAGATGACTGCTCTGCTCCAACTGAAGATTCCAGTCTTTTCACTTTGAAAGTTAACAGTTCTATAGAGGGTCTGAATGATGCTATTGTCTATATTGAAGATGGCAACATCTTCCTTTCACTTGAAGGTACTCCAGCTGTTGGTCAAATTCTTGTGAACTCCTCTTTGCTTTTGGACGGTGCTGCTACTATTATTGGCAAAAACTATATGTCTGTTGAAGCATTTTCAGATAGTGCAATGTATGCTGAACCATTTAAACTTGTTGATGGTTACTTGAAACTGTATGGAGGTGATTTCAAAGCTGTTGATCAAGGTACTGGTATTTATGTCTTAGCATCCCAAAACGGACTTTCTGGAACTATAGTTCAATTGGCTGCTTATAATCAAGATGGTTCTCCTGTTACTGAAGATTATGTTCCTTTAAGTGCCGAAGGTATTACTGATCCTACTTTATATAAGGCAGCTTTTGGTAAACCACCGCCAAAACAACCAGAAGTTAGAATTCCAAATTGTGTCAGATCAAGCTCATCATCTGCTGCTGAAAGTTTTTCTAGTTCTGCTGAATCGAGTAGTTCTTCTACTTCTGCAAGTGTTAAATCTTTGGTGTCTGCATCTACTTTTGCTTCTACCTCTTCTTCTGTTGGTCAACCTTCTTCGTCAAGTATATCAGATGACTGTGCTGCTCCAACTGAAGATTCCAGTCTTTTCACTTTGAAAGTTAACAGTTCTGTAGAGGGTCTGAATGATGCTATTGTCTATATTGAAGATGGGAACATCTTCCTTTCACTTGAAGGTACTCCAGCTGTTGGTCAAATTCTTGTGAACTCCTCTTTGATTTTGGACGGTGCTGCTACTATTATTGGCAAAAATTATATGTCTGTTGAAGCATTTTCAGATAGTGCAATGTATGCTGAACCATTTAAACTTGTTGATGGTTACTTGAAACTTTATGGAGGTGATTTCAAAGCTGTTGATCAAGGTACTGGTGTTTATGTCTTAGCATCCCAAAACGGACTTTCTGGAACTATAGTTCAATTGGCTGCTTATAATCAAGATGGTTCTCCTGTTACTGAAGATTATGTTCCTTTGAGTGCAGTAGGTATCACTGATCCTACTTTATACAAAGCAGCTTTTGGTAAACCACCACCAAAACAACCAGAAGTTAGAATTCCAAATTGTGTTAGATCAAGCTCATCATCTGTTGTTGAAACTACGTCCAGTTCTGTTGAATCAACCAGTTCTTCTACTACTTTGTCAAGCTCTGCTTCAAGCACAAGTTCTTCTTCCAGTGCTTCCTCTAGCTCTTCCAGTGCTCTCGAAAGCTCTTCCAGCTCTGTTGAATCAACCAGTTCTTCTACTATTATGTCAAGCTCTGCTTCAAGTACAAGTTTTTTTTCCAGTGCTTCCTCTAGCTCTTCCAGTGCTCTCGAAAGCTCTTCCAGCTCTGTTGAATTAACCAGTTCTTCTACTATTTTGTCAAGCTCTGCTTCAAGTACAAGTTCTTTTTCCAGAGCTTCTTCCAGTTCTTCTATTATTTCCAAACCTTCCTCCTCCAGCATATCAGATGATTGTTCAGCTCCAACTGAAGACTCCAGTTTTTTCACTTTGAAAGTTGTGAGTTCCATAGAAGGTTTGAATGATGCCAATTTATACATCGAAGAAGGTAACATTTACCTTTCAACTAAAGTTGCACCAGTGACTGGTCAAATTCTTGTGAACTCTTCCTTGACTTTAGATGGTGCTGCTGTTTTTATTGGTAAAAACTACATGTCAGTTCAAGCTTTTTCAGACACTGC
>JAJMAV010000179.1:0-15004 GCA_030565045.1 Starmera caribaea | reverse complement strand
CATCAACAGAATTACATATAAACTCAATTATAACAATAAGAGAGACGGATCAAAGATGTTTTTAGCTCTGTTGTTTTGCTCTGCGTGGCTTGCTGCTTTTATTGCCGCCTATTGCTTGCTGTGGAGCAAGTTTGTGCTGCTTTTTGAAGCGTACAATGCTCTAGGTCCAGTGGCAAGCCAGCTCGATCTCAACAACAACAACAACAACAACAACAGTAGCATAAATAGCACCATTTCACAGCTTATTAGCGATAACAACTACCTGGACTCACAGAAACTGTTGCATTGGGTAAAATTCGCCTCTAGAACCATTTTTTCATCAACAATCGCTTCTTCAATCAACGTTATCCTGTTCATATCTGTCCAGCTGCTCAACCAACAAGAAGCCAGTTCCACCACCACCACCACAAATACCACTTATAACGTGATACACATCTGGAACATCAACATTACAATTCTTCTGGTCAATCTTATACTGCTCCAACCAAGCATAACAATTTTCCTGTTGGTAAATAAATTTTACAAATTCTCATCCCAATTGAATAAACCAACAATAAAACTTGCATCTACTGTTCTTATTTCTTTAATATGGCTTGTTTTCATAATATCATTCCACAATTATACAGACTGCCAGCTTATAGAGGATTCAAAGGAAAATAAGGACTACACTCTTATCCAATTCTTTTCCTTGCGAGTGTCATTACTTGGTATAACTCTAATAGCCATTTTAAACGGAATTGGTTCTATATCTAATGTTTATTACAACTTGATTAAACCTTATCTAGACAAATCATCTAGTAAGATTATCACATCTCAAACATTGATTCATTTACAGAAAAATCTATCAAATGTTGAAAACTTGATTCAATCAAAACAACTGGAACTGGATGACTTGAACAATACCAACAACATCAACAATAATAATAATATTAATAATAACACCAAGTACTCTCTAAACAAAAGAAACAACTTATATCATAAACCTTCGTTTATAGATCTTAATGATCTTGCATTTAATAAAAATCAAGAAAATTATGATAATCTTTTACAACAGGAAATCAACTCATTGAAAAAAATCAAAAATGATATAAACTTGAGAACTATTCAAGTGGAAAAAAGCTTGATTAATGACTCCAACGATGAACATATTGCTGCTATGTTGATTAGGTATGGAGTAACAATTTATTGTGTCTTCAAAATTGTTCAAGTTTTCTTACTGAATATAATTAATTTATTTCTTTTCAAACAAAATGATGTTAATTCAAAAGAATCAGATCCGATTGTGGTGACAATTTCTCGTATTTTACAATTATTCATTTCAGTGGAGAATGAACAAATTTTGATCAATCAATTGAGTTTTACAATTTCAATAATCATGTTTATTTGTTCATTGAATGGAGTCATATTAACATTCCGCCATTTTTATAGATTATTGCCTATTAATTCATTTTTGCTGTCCTCGTCATTATCATTATCATTATCTTCTTCTTTTTCAACAACAACAACAACAACAACAACAAAATCAGTTTCAATCATCAAAAATCTAATATTATCACAGTTAACAGGTATTTACACCTTAGCTACAATTTTAATTTTAAAATCAAATTTATCATTAAATTTAATTAAAATTTTGAATTTCAATAACGATATCTCAATTGGTATGATTGATAATTGGTTTGATAAAGTGTTCTTATCAAGTGTCATATTAACTTCCATTTCCATCAAAATTGGTGAATTTTTTGCAAATAATCAGTCAACCTCGGATTTTGATGATGAGATTGTTAATAAACTAGTCTAAGGGGAGTTTTTTTTAGTCATTGCATATCTATCTTTGAGAGCTTGGCCTGTTTCTTACTACTATCATTATTATTAACTTGCATGCACTTTTCATATCTAGCTTTTTTTTTGTATTTAATTGTACTTTTCAGATTCATCTGCAGTTATTCCACTATTAAAATTTTCAAAACAAAGTACAAAGATGATAAACATTAATGTTTCTTCTTTAAGGTCTGTACCAGTTTTTGCTGTTTGTCACTTTCAATTGTTTCCAAAAATTGAACATTTCCAAATTTGTCAAAAGTTGCTAATTTGTTCGTAGCAATGTTACATATTTATTTGACATAAAAATTGAAACTCGACATGAAATATTATTTTCTAATTAAATAATATATTGAAGATTAAAACAAATTTCAGCCTCTTTGATATAACGACAATCTTCTATCAATTCTTTCTAAAATGCCTATGAACTCACAACCAAACGAACCTGTTGTAAACCCACATCTAGAAGGTTATAGGGTCATCAAAGAATTTTGGTCAAAATATTGGGATTCTTCCAAAAAAACGTTTATTTCTCCAAATCCAAAATGTTCAGGAACTTATGGTGATGCAAATAAATTCAATGTTTGGAGTGTTGCTGTTGCTGCTCAAGCAATTGTTGATGGTGCAAGAGTTTATCCAGATGAATTGATCCCATTGATTGACCCTGTGATTAAAGCTTTGTATAAATATAAGTCAAATGATTATTATGGCTATTGTGCCGTGGAAAATTTTAGTGGTAATAAGGATATTTACTATGATGATGATGCTCAGGTGGCTAGTGTCTTTATTACTGCTTATGAGGTTACTGGTAAAAAGGAATATTTGGATGCTGGTCGTGAATTAGTTCGTTATTTGATGGGTGGCTGGAATAATGATTCAAAGGCGAACTTCACTGGTGGTGTTTTATGGCACAGAGATAAATCATATGTCAGTGCTATTTCTACTAGTGAGTGTGCTGTTGCAGCTTTAAGATTAGCTAAATTTATCCCAAATGAAAAAGATCATTATATCAAATTTGGGGCAAATTGTATGAATTGGTTATTTGATAAATTATTAGATAAATCCGATTATTTGGTTCTTGATGGGTTAGATAAGTTTAGTAATGAACCAAATAGAATGAAGTGGACTTATAATTCAGGTGTTGCTTTGACTGGTGTTTGTTTATTGTATGAATTAACAAATGATTCCAGATGGGTTGATCATGCTAATAAATTGGCTGCTGCTGTCACTGATCGTAATAAATCGATTTTTTGCAGAGATTATGGTGATCATAATAAGCGTTATTGGAGAGATCCTTCTTATTTCATTCAGTTATTATTTGAAGGTTTGGCTGATTATTTGTTAATCATAGATCAAGATAAAATCCCCGAATCGACCACTAATGCAATTGTTTTAGAATTTAATCGTCATTTGGAATTTTTCAGAAAATTTTTATATGATCCTTCAGATGGACTATACTTCCAAATGTTTGAAGCTTTTAAAATTAATGAAGATATTTATAATTTGTATTGTCAATCATTTGATGATTCCAAAAAATTTGAGATTAATACTGAAGAAAGAGCAGTTATGGATGGTGATAATTCTAAAAAACCGTTGGTTAAAACATTAATTGGTTGTGGTGCTGCAGCAAGAATTTGGTTTCAAGGTGCAAGAGTCGTTCCTGAAATCTAAACTTTATGATGTCTACAATTTTTTGCTGTTGTTGTTGTTTTTTGTTTTTTGCAACTTTTGTACAATAATGATACGTAATAAAAATCCATCTATAGTTTAAACAACAATCTTATGTAATTTAAAAGCTGGTGGCTGATCAATTGAAGTTTGTGGTCTTTCAATTACGATTAAACTATTATCATTCTTCAGAATATTTGCAAATAAAACCGATTTGTATTTATTTGAGATCCAATATGGTGAAGCCTTTGAGTTGATGATTTCTGAATCGTCATCACTTTCATCTTCGTTGATATTATTGACAGTGGTTGAAATTGCATTATTGACAGAAGTATTATCATTTGTTGATTCTTCTCTGGATCTTTTTTTTGAAGATTTTTGTTGTCCTAAAGTATTCAAGCTTAAATCAAAATAACATAAATATGAAGCTCCATAAATCCAAATTCTTGTTGTAACTGATTTATCCCAAAAAGAGCCTAATGGGATATCTTTCAATGCTAAAAATGATTCAGGTAAAAATTCACTATTTAATTTTGACCAATTTGTTAAATGATTTGAAGTTTCTCCCTCCAAATTGAATTCAAATAACTTATTCTCATTTGTTATAATCACTAAAGTATTTGATGGAGAAACAGTTAGATTTGTAATATAACTTGAAAGTTTCAGAAATGATTTTGATGGTAATAAATCTGATGAATTATCATTCAAATCAATTAAATCAACTGCACCATTTATTCTAGACACGACTAAATGCGAGTGATTATTGGTAAATGCTATATGATTGATTGAATTGTGATATGGTAATAAATTCTTGTTTTTATTTGTGGTGATGGTTGATGAAGTAGTTGGTGATGAGTCTGTTAATTCGTACTCAATCATTGCTAAATCTTCATCATTTTCTTCTTCATTCAAATTGATTTTGAAAAGTTCATCGCTTGGAGATACTAAAATCAAAGAGTAATTATCATTAAATAACAGCTTTTTGGAACCTTTTGATAATAATAAATCGTTCGGTAATTTTTTAACTTTTAATTTGTTTGAATCCAAATGTTTGGATAGCTTGAAAATCTTAGTTGAAGACAATCTACCAACAGCTAGTTTTGAACCATCTTTAGAAATTGCCACGCTAGAGATATTTTCATTATCAGCTAAAACTAGTTTTGATATCAATTCAAAGGAGTTTCTCTCATGTGAGTTTAAAGACTGTTGATTGTCTATAAGTTTCCATATTTTGACTAATTGATCTTGCCACATTACAATTAAATTCAAGTCCTCATTGAAAATCAAATGCTGCTGTTGAGGAATGAATGAAACTTTATGAATTTGAGATTCTAAAAATGATTTAATGGAAGTGATAGCAATTGTTTTCTCAACACCACTTGAAACCAATTGATTGACATTCTTAGATTCGTAGGAAGTGATAGCTCTTATATCATTGGCATGGAAAAGTCTGTTCGATAAAACTGTCCATTTTTTGGTCTTAGTGTTTGAATTTGAAATAATGGCTTCAAGTTTATGAAAATTGTAGATTTTTCTATCAACACCAGCAGAAAAAACATTCTCATTATCATAGTCCGCGGTTAAAGTCAAGACATCAGCTTGGTGGACTTTGAACGAGCTGAGTAAAGTGAAATGATTGAAATCCCAAAACTTAACAGCACCTGTTGAATCACCAGAGACAATTTCATTTGATTTTGGTAAATAGATTACAGACCACACTAAAGTAGACTCAGTCTTTGATTTATCAACTCTCATTGTTGAAACGAGGTTAAAACTTCTTGAATTTATGCTGCTGCTGTTATTATTTTTGTTATTAGCAGTAGTATTATCTTCCTCATCGACTTCGGTCTCTTTGGTATTCCATACTCTGATTCTACCGTCAGCACAACCACCAATAATGAAGTCGTTCTTGTTCCATGCTAAACTGAGGACTCTTGCATCTTGTCTTTGCAAGAAAGCATAATGTTCTAAAGAACCTGGCCCTCCAGAAATGTCAACTAAAACCACAGTACCATCGTCACAACCAACGGCCAGTTTATCTTGTTCCTCATTGATGGTGATGGACCAAATGTCTGCAGAGTTACAGTCGTACTCTTTCAAAGGCATTCCTGTATGCAAGTTCCACTCAGTAATGATGGTGGAATTTCCAATGGAAAATAAACGAGGCTGCTCGTGGTCCAATGAGCACCATACAAGGCCTTCTGTAATACGCTCTTTGCTACCGCTGATAGTGAACTCGTGGATGTACTTCTTGAGCGGGTTCCAGATCTCTATATCACCATTGTTTCTTGCCACCGCAAGACGTAAGTCATGTGGTGCAAACGTTTTAGGTCCTGGTGATCTGTGGCTGAACTGCACACTTGTGACTGTGTGTGGATTGTAGTCCACAAAACGGCAGCGATGGATGTCGACAGTCATATTCTTCCTCTTCGCTGTGTCTTTTCTTTCTTCTTCTTCTTCTTCTTCTTCTTCTATATTGAAATAAAATAAAATAAAAAAATATTTTTTAGTGAAATTTTTGCTTTTTTAGTTGCCCGGCTTTTATGATCTAAATTTAAAAATCTAAAAATTGGTGGCAAAACGTAAACAAATAAACAAATAAACAAAAGAGAGATCAACAAAGAATCAACAAAGAATCAACGGATGTCCAAGCAGATCGAGAGCATTGTGGACCAGGAAGCTATTGGACACGCGCTTGCAAAAGTGTTTCAGGAGTCTCAGGCGTCTGTCGCAGGCCACCGCAAGCAGATCATTTTGCTCAAAGCGATACAGCGTAGAGCGTTTGATTTGGACGAGGAAGAGTACTTCAACCTGCTTTTTTGCAAGCTTGTGAATAAAGTATTGGTTGTCAAGCGTACGGAAAATGTTGGTGATAGAATTGTCAAGTTAGTCTCTGGTTTTATCCTTAGCTTGCAGGAAGACATCCAAAAGGATCTGGAGAAAAGCAAACAGAAACAGAAACGGAAACAGGATGAAAGCGAAGCTGAAGATGAGGATGGTGAAATTGAAGATAAAATAGAAGAAGATACGCTGTTTTCCAGATTTGTACACCATTTCATAGAGCATCTTCTGAAAGGGATAGAGTCGAAAGATAAACACGTCAGGTACAGAGTTGTTCAATTCCTAGACTTCGCGATGAGTGGGTTGGGAGAGATCGATGATGCTTTGTACGACGATCTGATGTATCATTTAGATAAAAGGTTACACGATAAAGAACCCAGTATAAGAATAAAAGCGTTGCATTGTATTGCAAGATTCCAGGAAGACATATATACACATGATGAAACTGAACAATCAGATCAGCCTAATGAAGTTGATGAAGCCACTGGAAAACTATTGATAGCCATTCAAAATGATCCATCAGCTGAAGTCCGTAGAGCTGCATTATTGAATTTAATCAAAACAGATATAACAAAACACTATTTATTGGAAAGGGCAAGAGACACTAATTCAATTAATAGAAGATTGGTGTATTCAAGAATTATCAAGGAATTAGGTGATTTCAGAACAATAGACTCGAGAACTAGAGAAAAACTTTTGTCTTGGGGTTTGAAAGATCGTGAAGAATCCGTTAGAAAAGCTTGTATCAATATGTTTTCAAATAACTGGTTGAGTACTATTGATGGTGATTTGATTGAATTACTGGAAAGATTACATGTCACAAATAGTGATGTTGCAGAGTTAGCTATGAAACATTTTTTCGAAACAAGACGTGATTTAATAGGTAAAATCAACTTCCCTGAAAATATATGGTTGAAATTAACTCCAGAAATTGCATTTTTAGCAAGGACTTTTTATTTCCATTGTTTTGAGCATTCTTTGAATGATGTTTTGGATAGAAATTATCCAGAAGCTTCGGAATTGGCTAATTTATTATCAAAATATTTGGAATTTAGAAAATCTTTGACTAAAACAGAAAATGATGAAAATCAAGAAGAAGAGCAGCAAAATCAGAAGGATGAAGAAATTGAAGAATTTGAATTTATTGTTGAACAATTATTAAATATTGCTGTAAATTATGATTTCAGTGATGAAATCGGTAGAAGAGCAATGTTACAAATAATCAGATCTTCGTTAACAAATGACAAACTAAATGATAAATTGATCAAAATTTCTTTACAAGTCTTGAGGAGATTGGCCATCAATGAAAGAGATTTTTGTTCGATGATTAATGAAATCATTACTGATATAAGAGACAATGATATTGAAGAAAATAATTTCACAAATATTGAAGAAAATAATGAAGAAGTTATAATTCATTGTTTGATGATTGCTAAATATATGTTAGAATTAACTAATGAAAAGAACCTAAAAGATAATATTTCAATTTCAACATTAATTGATACGTTGATTCATCCAGCAGTTAAAAATAAAATCAGTATAATCAGAGAGTTGGGTACACATGCATTAGGGTTATGTTGTTTATTGGATCTCGAGTTGGCTACCAATCAGTTGTTCATATTTGGTTTGTGTTTGTCAAAAGGTGACGAAGACTTAAAAATTATTTCAATTAAAATCATATTTGATATTTTGTCAATTCATGGCTCAAAAGTTTTAGATGTTGAAGATGGTGTTGATTCATTATCTTTACATAAGTTACTCTACAGAACTTTGAAAAGTAACGATTTACCAATTATTCAATCTTTGGCAGCAGAAGGATTATGTAAATTATATTTGGCTGATATTTTGAATGATGATGAATTATTTGAAACATTAATTCTAACATATTATAATCCAATTAATTCAGGAAATCAAAGTATGATTCAAGCATTTTCATTTTGTTTGCCTGTTTATTGTTTTTCTCATTTGACACATCAAGAAAGAATGACGAGAGTTGCAGCAGATGCATTTAAAAGACTATATACGGCACACGTTGAAGATGAAGATGGGGTTTCATTGCTTACCGATGAAGAGTCATTAGTTTCACCAAATATAATTTTACAGCAATTGATTTATTGGACAGATTCAAGTAACATAGTTAATATTTCTAAAGAAGATATCAATAAGTCTAACAATCATGTTGATTTTATAATCAAATTAATTGAGAGTTGTAAAGAAGTTCCCACAAAAAAGTACAAAAAGTTAATTTTTACAAATCTAAATAAATTTCAGATAGGTAATAAAATTGAATTGAACAAGCTCCAAGAAATTTTAAAGCTTTTAATGGAATTTGAAGAAGAAATTAATGATAATCATGATGCTAGTGTCAAAAACTCATTTAGGAAGTTCAAAAACTTGATTGAAAATAAATTTGAAATAGCAGGTGAAGAAATTGGAATTGATGCTCAAGATAAAGAACTGTCTGTTATCTTAGAGAATTTGGATGACACTGTCGGTGAGAGAGAAGATATTGAAGGAGGTGAGAAAATAATTAATAAAGATATCATAGAAGAAGAGGAAGATGATCATAAAGTTGTTGGTGAGGAAGACAAGAATCAAGATGATTACAACGATGTGAAAGTTGAAGAAGAGCCAAATCTAAACCCTACTATAAATAGTAGTGCTTATGATAGTAACATTGATAGTGAAGAGATTATAGAAATAAGTGATGATGATGATGAGGATGAGGATGAGGAGGATGAGGATGTCTCTACATCTGAATCTTCTGATGCCAATGATTCCGATTACACTATGGATGAATAAAATCGGACTGACAAATAGAACTTATTATAACAATAAACAAGAATATACATAGAATCAATCATAATATAGGGACGGGAGGGCACTGTGTGTGGTTTTGTTTGTGTTTTTTCATATTATTTTGTGTTTTTTATTTAATTACGTGTGTGTTTTCTAAATATTTGATTGATTTATCTAATTATTTAATGAAATCAAATTGAATGAATTTAATTAACTTTAAATGAAATAAATTATTCAGCATTGAACGGTTTTCTTGCAACGAATAATTGCATTGGAGTGAACAATTTTTGTTCACCACCGGCAACTAATCCGACGGCAGCTTCTTCTAAAGCCAAAGTAACTTTTTTGGACCCTTTAGCAGCTAAACCAAGGAATTCTAACAAACCGACAAAGTTGGAGGTAATTTGTCTACCTAAGAAACTAGTTCTCAAGAAAGTACCAACATCATATAAGGACTGAACATATCTCCATTCACCAGTTAAAGGATAATACCATGGGATTTCATCACCCATATCAGCTAGATCTTTTTCAACCTCAATTTCAAAACCAACATTTTTCAAAGCTTGTCTTGCAACATCAATAGAATACATTTTCGGGATACCATCACCTAATTCAATTTCATAAGCAATTTTACGATGTTCTGGGTTATTTTCATCGTATTTATCAGTCATGACCCATTCATAAACACCAAAGACACCACCAGGTTTTAAAACTTTATAAATTTCTGAATAAACACCTTCTAAAACTGGTGCATGAACGGTGGCTTCAATTGCATAAACAGCATCAAAGGAGTTTTCTTCGAAATCCATTTTCATGAAATCACCTTTCACATAGGATAATTGTTTAGATAAACCATGTTTGGCAGCATAATAGTTTGCTCTTTCGATTTGATAATCATTATTATTCAAACCAACAATATTTGCACCAGTGAATCTAGCAATTTCTCTACCTGGACCACCAACACCACAACCAACATCAAGAACTTTCCAACCTTCTTTGATACCGATTTGGTTTGCTAAATAATGTTCATGTCTAGCAGAAGCTTGAGCAAAAGGTTCACCTTTATAATATCTAGAGAAATGGAAAGAGGACCCCCAACCATATTCGTAGAAATCAGTGACAACGTTGTAGTATGAGTGAGTTGACTGGTTGTAGTCCTCTAGTCTTCTTTGCTCAGCGTCTTTATCGGTTTTCCCGTCCCAATGCTTCAAATAATCGTCCACAGCAGTAGTTTGTGCAGATTTATCTTTGGAAATCAAAGCTGACAATCCTGTCTTTTTGGCTGCTTCTTTTCCGTGTAGCACACTTGAGAATTCTTTTTGGTTCTTTTGAACTTCGTTGGACATCTTGCTTATTTAGTTCAACACTGGTAGTTTTGGTGGAAGAGAAGAAAGGAATGAATAATTATGCACAATCAACAAACAAGTTGTTTTCGAGATTCGAGACATGAATTAAGAAGCGGTTTGAATTTTATACGAGTTACGACAGTGTGAAGTTTGAACTTTACAGGCGCGCCACGCCGCGGACGCGATTTTTTTTGATGTTTGTTTTTTTGGCCTCGTTTAAAAAATGGGAAAAAAAAAAAAAAACTGCTGATAAAAATCCGGGTAATTTTGTGTTTCGGCAGGGTAATCTACAAGACGGGTAACAGTTGTGTTGTATTGCGTTGATATTGTATTGGTATTGTATTGTATTTACAAGTTGTCTATTTGTCAGTCTTGAATCTTTTGTATAGACGGTTGGAATGGTGGTTGAGCGCAGCCTGTTTTTTTGTTCCAGCAACATGTTTTGTCTCAAGACACATTTTCAAGGACTCTTCAACTTCTCTGCACACCTGGGCACTCTCTCCGTTGGAGGACCAGCAGTTTAGCATTGTAGAGAGCAGCACAACGCATGGATTACTCTGTTTCCCACCAAGGGATTTCCTGATAGTGATTTTTTTGAGAGGAGGGAGCTTGACTGGTCTGTTGAAAGAGGACATTATTAGGTTTTTAATTGGTTATTGATTATTGATTTTCAAATCTATTTTGATTCTGCTTTTGTTGCTGTGGGAAAAAAAAAAAAAAAAGGGAGCTGGTTGAGGTGTGGTCAAGTTGCTTTCCAGTCTTGTTTTAAAGCTAGCTGCTGATTTTCTTGCTCACGAAGAATACAGTTTGCCTTGATCTGATTTGATGTGTTTTTTTTCATAAATTTCGAAAAATATTCGAATTTTTCTGAAAAAAACCAGTTGCTGCGGGTAACTAATGTTTTTCCCGTTTCTCAATGATGTGAAGAAAAGAAGAAACTGAGCAGAAGCTGCAGTTTGAAACTGATTTGGAAGTGCTTATGGTGGTGCTGGTGGGTGTACTGTTGTTTTAAGTGACTTGGTGTTTTCAATGAGTAAAGTATGGTGGCTCTACAACGACTCCGAGCGATGTGTTGATTATCTCCCTCTACCCTCTAGGGCCCTAGGCAGAGTGGTCCGCCTAGGATACAAGCGCTCTGCCTACCATTCCCGCCTAATATCTGTCGGAGCACACATGCAGGCAGCGACAAATATCGGAGTGCCATTTGTGCTCTGCCACTGCTAAGTTCTACATATGTATCTTGGTCAGCAAAAGAGTCACAGACAAACTTGGAAAGAAGACTGCCCTTCGATTCCCTCGTTCATCCCAATGACCTTGAAAATGTAGTTTGATATTGGAAAACCACCACAACTCACCATTTTCAAAATTGCGTTAATAGTCTGCCATTTCTCTGCCAAAAATCACTTTGTTTTCAAACATGGAAAAGAAGAAAAAAAAAATCCGTCCATTGTGACTTTGTTTACCTCCTTCAAGAACCCACCTTTTTTGCTTCAATCCTTCAGAGACTAGCGTTCACCACACTTCTCCCGCACAGCATGTCCAAAAGGTCCATCAGTGAAGTCCAGAGCGCAGATGCTAAGGCCAATCGGCTGGCTACTCAGGTTTCTGGCTTCTCCGGAACAATAAACAACACTCCTTCTGCCATTGAAAAAGAGCACGGAGAGTCTCCAGATTTAGAAGTTATTGAGCTTTCTGATACTGTTTCAAGTGATGAAGAGGAAGGGGAAGATCAGAATGAGAATGAGACCAACAATACAGCTAGTCAACAAGAGTCCGATACCCACAGTGCCGATGATGATGATGATGATGATGATGATGATGATGATGATGATGATCAAGAAGAACTGCGATCAAATGATGAACAGGCTTTTAAAAGACCTAAATTTAAGATCATTAATGGGAAGTGGATGGCTCCAGTTATAACCAAAAAAGAGTCTATTGAAGCTAGAAAATTCTTGAAACAAAATGGTCGTGAAATGTTTTTAGCTAAATATTTAGGTCCAAAATCTAAATTATCTGATATTCTTTATATTGTTTATAAACTTGGATTTGCTACAAAAAGTTTTGAAACAATTGATAATTCAGAAGAAAGTTTCCATACTGTTTTGAAAATGTTGGATAAAGCTATGAATAAAATATTGAATAGTCGCTCAAGATTAGAAACCGTCAATACTATTGAACATGTCATTGAAAGAATTTCATCAGCCAAAAAAATTTTGGTTTTAACTGGCGCAGGAATTTCAACAAGTCTGGGTATACCTGATTTCAGATCTAATCAAGGTATCTATTCTCAAGTTGCTCATTTAGGTGTAAGTGATCCTCAAGAAGTCTTTGATATCAATATTTTCAGAGAAGATCCTGGTATCTTTTATAGTATTGCCAATTTGATTCTACCACCAGAAAACTCTTTTACTTATTTACACTCTTTCATTAAAAAACTTGATGATGAAGGTAAACTATTAAGAAATTATACTCAAAACATTGATGATTTAGAAAGTAATGCTGGTATTTCTGAAGATAAAATTATTCAATGCCATGGATCTTTTGCTAAAGCAACTTGCCAAACTTGTGGTTATAAGATTGATGGTCGGAAAATTTTCAAATATATTCAAAATCAACAATTACCTTTATGTCGTTCATGTTTACCAAAAAGAACAGCTTTTTTATCTAAACATAGAGATGATTCTGATGATGATGATGGTGATTTAAATCCTGGAAGTTTAGGAGTTATGAAACCTGATATAACTTTTTTTGGGGAACAATTACCTTCAAAGTTCCATGATAACTTAATTAAAGATACGTCAACTTGTGATTTATTGCTATGTATTGGTACAAGTTTGAATGTTGCGCCTGTTAGTCATATAGTTAAATTAGTTCCAGAAAATGTTCCAATGATTTTAATTAATAAAGATTTGATTGAGCAACCAGATTTTGATGTTTCTTTGTTAGGTTATTGTGATGATATAGCAAAACTAATAGCAGAAAAATTGAATTGGAAGTTGAAATGTAATATGATTGGTGAGGATGTTGTTGAACAAGATTATTCAAAGGATAATTTTGTTATTAATGTTGTTGATAAAGAATTTGGATTTTTTGAAATTAAGAATAATTTAACCACTACATGATAACTATCATCTATTATCTGAAGTTCGAATACAACATAAAGAAATAGAACAAATTGAAACAGAAGAATATTCTATAAATATGGGGGAAAAGATTAAATAACAAAATAATAAAATGTGTATTAATTAGATTAACTAATGTTCCTAAATGTTGTGATTATACAAAATTGTAAACTTTTAACGACTTAAGACTATAAGGTTCATTAAAACCCTTCTAATGCTCTGATAGCATTATTTAGTCTTCTTATACTTTCATCATGTCTTGTATCATCAACAATCATATCAGCAGTCAATCTACTTAATGAATCGACCAATCTTTCAATCAATTGTTTTTCATTTGTTTGAAGAGATAATTCAGCAAATTCTTGACCAATGATTGTGCCTTCTGTAATTTGTAATAGTTGTGATAAAGTATCAAAATTAAAAGATTTTGATGTTTTGGATTTTCTTTTCGATTTAGATTTGGATGATCTTGAAGTTGTATTTGATTTATGAGATTTTATTGATTTTGAGTGTTTTAAGTAAGAAGAATTATCATTATCAATATTTTTATTAATGATTTCAATATCTTCATATTCATCATCTTCATTTGAAATGTTATTGATGTTTTTATTATTTTTGTTATTGTTCATGTTATTGATAGCATTATGGATTGGTAATGGGGGAGGTATTGGAAGAGTTTTATTAACTTCATAAAAACTAACAGGACGATCTGGAGATCTTGCTGGAACTGTTGGATCTGAATTGATGACCTCTAAATTGTTTGAATTATTTGATTTATTATTTGAAAGATGATGGGAATGCGGGTTTTTTTTGAAAGTATTGGACTCGGTCGCAACTTTAATCACAGATGGTTTGCGTATGATGTCGGGTGTGTTGTCAATGGTGACTTTGTTGTTCACCTCATGAATGCTAGCTTCATAATCCGATATTATAGATTTTCTGCTATTTAAAGTATTCACATCCAAATAGTTATTGTTGTTGTTGTTTATTTGTGTTTTGTTGTGGGAAACTTGTGGATAATTGTGGTACGACGACTCTGCTAAAAACAAAGAGCTGTGCTGCTGGCTGTGGTTGGAAGTGAAATCGAAATCATTATTTGCGTCTTGGTAGTCTGCCGTACTTGAATTGGAATGGATTGTCTCCATGCTGATAGTGTGTGATGATGGTTCACTTATTGAGCTAGTTTAGCAAAGAGGAACAAAAAAGAAGGTGGTATCCACTATAAATAGTGCTTCTACTTGGTGACCACTGCTACTGCCAACAGTCAAGAACTCTGTTCTTCAACCACCTAAAACTAGTTTTGGTGCATTTCCTGATATTGGGAAAAACGACTTCAAACAATTTCGGCAAAATCAAAACATCATGAACAGATCGAATATTAATATTAGTAAAGCATTACGTAATTTG
>JAJMAV010000178.1:0-15319 GCA_030565045.1 Starmera caribaea | reverse complement strand
ATTGTTAAAAAGAAAATTGAATTTTCAAGTAATGAATTAAAAGAAATTGATTTCACTATTGAGGGGAAAACTGGTGGTTGTGGTTCTTGTTCATTAGGTGATGCATTTAGATGTTCTGGTTGTCCATTTTTGGGATTACCTGCTTTTAAACCAGGTGAAGTTATTGATATTAGTAGTATTGCTGATGATCTTTAAATTTAAGGTATGGTTTTGTTATGTTTTCTTTTAATTCCGGTTTTACTTAGGTCTGAACTTGCTTGATGCATAGTTATAAGTCATTTGATAGATTGAAGGAAGATGTATTTGAATTGAGAAGTTTCTGCTGATTTTGGATTTCAGATGATCATATAATACAGAATGGCAAAAGAGAGGAAGCCATGAACTTCAAGATAAATGAAGGTATAGCATCATAGAATTCATAGTGTTGGTTGGACATAATTATTTAATACAATATTTATTATATTACAAATGGAATATTCTTACAAACGTAGTTTTAAAATTATTATTATTATTATTCATTATCATTAAACAAGAAGGGGAGAAAGGGGGTATTAATGTGCAAATCAAAGTATATGTGAATGTTTTTAACTAGCTTCCATTGAAGAGGGAAAATATTAAAAAACATCATAACTCATAATATTGGACAGTTTTTAAATAATTCAAACTTTTGAGACAACTGTTTGTTGAGCTTCTAATTGTTTTGCATTTCTTTCATGATACTCGTTTCTAACATTAGTATAATGATCACATTCATGAGCTTCTAATAAACGATGTTTTGTACAAAATTTCTTGAAACAAAAATTACAATCACCAATTATTGAATGAGGTGAAGTACATGATTTGAAATTACAAAGTTTTTTTGATTTTTTCTTCATGATTATTGATGCTGTTGATGCTGATGTAGGGCTAGAAATGGATTTCTTTGATGATGATGGTTTGACTATTTTATTGGAATCTTGGGAAATATCGGTTGATGGCATTTTGTTTTATATGTAGCTGGAATTTGATTAAGAAGTGTGCTGGTTTGTTGATGATATAACAGAGATGGTTGTTATATCAGTACCTTGAATGAAGAAAAAAGTAGTTGTGTTGTACTGTGTGTTTGAAAGAGAGAATTAATAAGGAGGATTGCTTGTATTTATAATAAATTTCAAAAGAAATTGAGAATTTTTTTTAAACCACGTAGATTCTTATCAGTTGATAGTGTAATGAGATGACGAAATGAGAATATAACATAATGAGAGAGTGGTTACAATTTACAAAGGGTAACGAGGCAGAGTTCATCTGGCATATGATCGATGGATTCACGATTTTAATCTACCAGTGCAGTGACCGAAAAAGTGCCAAATTTGGTGAGTCAGTCATGTCTTGTGGGCTATAATTTTAAACTGTTGATTAATTGTTGATTGTGGTGATGAAACATCAAATTTCAGGTGGCAAATTTCAGAAGTCGGAAAAAGAAAAAAAAAAAGAAAACCTCGGAATTTTTGATTTTTTTTTTAATCAGCTAAATTCCGAGGGTGTTAGTTGATTAGTAATTTATTAGATAATAAGTGCAGTAATATTACTAATCTTAATTACGTAAGTATTTAGCAAAGATGACTAATTTATATTACATAATTGCTGACCGCTTTTGACGTGCACAATTTTCTGATTCAAATTAAAAAAATATTTTTCAAAATCAGTTGATACTTGTTACTACTGAAAAGTTATAAACTGACTCCAGTCCTTTTTTTCTGCTTATAACCAACGAGAGGAACTCATCAACAATGGCTAAAAGAACATTTGGCCTGGGAAAAGCTGCTAAGGCAAAAAAACAGAAAACTGCGTCTCCAGCTGAAGAAAATTCCAAAACAGAATCACCAGCAGATTCAGATTCAGCAGAACCAACTTACTCAAATCAAATCACTGTGGAATTAAACGAAGATGTTGATCCAGATGATGAATTACAACAACTAAAAGCTTTATATAAAACTTTCAAAACAGCAGAAGAACCAAATGAATTAATCTTGAATGGAATCATTCATGAATGTGATAGACTACTAAGAAACAATTCACCTAATGATGACGATGATGATGCTAAATCGAAATTATCACCAGAGTTCCTTTCAATTTATGCATCATCTTTATTTGAATTATCAAGATTTAATGAAGACTCTGTTCAATTCATTAATGCAGCAATTGAACGTTGTGATTTAGGCTTACTTCAATTCCCAAATTCAATTGATATTAAATTCACCAAATCCAAGATTTTAATTAACAAATTAATTTATTTGATCCTTAAATTGAAATCTCAAGATATTTCTAAAATAGATGATAGTGATGATGCATACAAATTAATCAAAGAATCAATGGGAAAATTTAATGAATCAATTGAATCAATTGATTTATTACAAAATTATGATTTATTGAATGACGATATTTATAACACTCTGATTGATTTTAATGATTTATTAGATCTAATCCAAAATTTCAATAGAGCAGATAATGGTGAAGCATTAGATAGTGATGAAGAAGATGAAGAATCACAAGCTAGTAATAATCCATTATTACAAAAAACTCATCCATTACACAAAGTTTATAAAAAACTAGATGATTTCTATGAATGGAATTTAGAACAATTCAGATTTTTCGCCAAACATATCAATAAATCAAACAATCATTATTCAATTGTTTGTAAAAAAATTGGTGAATTATTATTATCAAAATCTTCAAAATTTTCATCAATCTTCACCACTATAACTTATGATTCAGATCTAGACTCCAAGACTTCCAAAATAGATGGGATTGATGCTAAAACCGCACAGGAAACTGCTCAAGATTTAATTAAAGAGGCTATAAATTTCATTGAAGAGTATCAAGATGATGAAGATCCTCAAACTTGGGTTGATTTGGCTGAAGCTTTGATAGAGTTGGGTAATTGTTATGATTTGGATAGTAAACAACAAGAAGAAACTTATGCTAAAGCTGAAACTTTATTGAAAAGAGCAAATAGTGCAACTAATGATAAGTATAAACAAATTTTAGATAATTTGGTTGGAAATTGACCACTTATCTAATTGGAAATGTATAGAAATGAAATAGGATTGAAATGAATGTGATCTACGATATTTGTATCTTCGATAGTAGAAAGCTTTCAGGTCTTTATTGGTTATTTGACTCAAATCTTAGAGATTTCAATTTTGTTAGAGACTTTTCAGAAAAAAAAAAAACGTAATTTCGAAGAAGAAAAAAAAACATCAACAAATTTATCAATATTTCAACCACCAAAAGCCCAATTAATCAACCACCAAGCTCAGTAACAACACACAGATAAAAATACAAAGATGAATAAATCAATGAAATCAGTCAGTGACGATCTATGGAAAAACAGAGTGGAAAAAGTCAACGCTGAATTATTTACATTAACTTATGGTTCATTAGTGGCCCAACTTTGTAAAGATTTCCATAATGACTATGAAAAAGTTAATGAACAATTATACAAAGCAGGCTATAACATTGGACTTAGATTGATTGAAGAATTTTTATCCAAAAGTGGGATTGGTAGATGTGCTAATTTTAAAGAAACAAGTGAAATTATTAGTAAAATTGGATTTAAAATGTATTTAAATATCATTCCATCTATAACGAATTGGTCACAAGATGGGAAATCTTTCAGTTTAATTATTGGTGATAATCCATTAACTGAATTTGTTGAATTACCTATTGATGCCACTAAGAATTTTTGGTATTCTAATATCCTTACAGGAGTTTTAAGAAGTTGTTTGGAAATGGTTCAATTGGATTGTGATGTTTGGTTTGTTAGTGATGTGCTACGTGGAGATGAAGTCACTGAGCTGAGGTTGAAATTGAATAAAGTTTTAAAAGATGAGGTTCCTGCAGGTGAAGATTGAAATGTGATACATACCAAACTTTTGAAAATATGTATGTTGACTATGGTGATTTATAGGAGGAAATTGACGGTTAGATTGATAAATACGATTCATATAAGGAAACTTTTCCGAGTTTATTCATGATTCAGCAAGATTTGAGACAAGAAATAATATCGGTGAAATTCAAAATCTGATATTTAACACCAATAATTAAATTTGTGGTTTATATTATATTGCTTAAATTGACAATATTAATTGATAGCTACATAAACTGCTAATGGATCAAGATGGAATACATGATGGAAGAAAAAAATTTATTCTGAAAAGTTGTAACATTAGAATTTACGATTGAGTTTAAACAAATGTAGTTTTTGTTTCAAAGTTATAACATGTCAAACTATTCGTTAATGTCAATGAAATATGTTAAAGTCGGATAGAATTGTCATCTAGTCGTGACTACAGTTGTTTGGGAGTATAAATTCACTCTGAGGTTGCCAATTACTTGTGCGATAAAGTTCTGTAATTATTAATTGCAGGTAATTTTGGTAAGAATTAAAACAGACATTAGATGATTAGAATTAGGGTATTGCTCTTAAATCATGATATAAGATCTGTCAAAAAAAGCTCAGACTACTTAAAAGATCAACTTTCAAGTACTGGTCAATTTCTTGCTAGATTTACTTTTAAACCTAAGTTCTAAATTTTATTTTTCCGAATATAGGTATCAAGATAAAAATGCCTAATCTTCATTTCTTTAAATGTTCAAATAATTTGAGTCTCAGTCCTCGGACTCTCAAAGTTTATATAAATTTCACCAGGAATTTGGAACTTGGAAGTGGTCAATAATTAAGTAAGGTACACTGTACACATTTTCCTTAATCTTAACTCGAAACGAAGCATCAATTGGGCAGAAAACAGAATGAAACTTGTCAATAGATCTGGGATTGACGATCATTCCACTTGTCTTATTTACGTAAAATCGTAGATGCGTTAGCTGGAACGAAGACTTTTAAAGTTTCAACTATCCACAGGCTACAGCTATCAAGAAATTAATCTGAAAGATGAAAACTGTGAATTTTTCTAGTATTTGAATTTTACAGTGTATACACCAACTCTAATTACACTTCAATGCTATAGAGAATTCAGGAACAACTTTACAAGTTACAAGTAAGATCAGCAGATGAGACGCAATCTTAATACACTTCACATCTTACATGTACTTGAGAAAGCTTCTAGAAAACCCACATCTGCTGCTTCTATTGACCGTAAATGCATGATTTCCTATCATTTGGCACATTTTACTTGTTCAACTCTCAGTTTTAAAGCTCTAAGTTCTAACACTCAGTCCGATCAATCTCAGATTCTAAGAAGTCTATAATTCTCTAGGCTATTATAAGTTATAACGAATTTTGAAACTCCCTTCCAAAGTTCCCCTGCAAAAATTCAAAACTACAAGAAATCATTCTCTGCAAGTTTCAATCTTCGCTGCATCGCGTAACAGCAAAAAGCATCATGAGGCGCACTGGGATTTGAAAGATGCAGATGCATTTTGGTTCTATTATTGTCTTTCGACAGTTGACTTGGTTATGCGCTGCGAGTTACTGCCACAGAAGGTTTCCGACAGCAGGAGTTGGAAGTTGGAACGTAGAAACATTTTATCTTTGGTAACTAAAAGTCACAGTGGTTGCTTAAAATACAAATGTCAGTGGTCACAGTGTCACTGCAAACTTGAAAGTGTGATATGCTGCTCTGGCTCCATATTGCTGCACAAAAGGCTAGGAAAATGGAAATGATCTCGATCTCCATCTACGCAAAACTGTCAAAGCTGCGTGTAGATTCTTGAGAAGCTGAAACGACGGTTTGTAAATCATTTATATACTTTTGATATCCATAATCCTAGTACTATTCTTGATCTTGAATATTGAGACAACTTGCAACTACGTAATATTAATAATAATGAACTCACAACTACCTCCTTTAAGAAATCTACCACTTCCAAACAGTGTATTACCTCCAATCACCCAAATGAATACTGAACAACATCAAGGAATTCAATCTATATCTCAACAACCTCCAATGTCTCAGGTACATCAAACTTCATATCAACAGATAACACCACCACAACAGCAAATTCAACAACCCCAGTATATTTATTATCAACCAGTTTACACTCCTATTCCAACACAACCTTATACACAAAATTTACCACAGATACCACTGCAACAACATTTACCTCAACTTGAAATTCAACAAAGACATAGATTAAGATGTCAACGTTGTGGTATTACAGATACACCTGAATGGAGAAAAGGACCAAATGGTGCAAGAACTTTATGTAACGCTTGTGGATTGTTTCATGCTAAAATTTTGAAGAAAGAAGGACCAATTGCTGCATTGAAAGCTTTATCATCAAGTAAAATTAATAGAAGATCGGTACAAAGAAGAAAACAATATTTGAATTCAAATATAAATATGAATATGAACATGAATAATACTAGTCCAACTTCACAGTCATTACAAGTTTCACCATTATTGAATAATCAACAAGCTGTTTCAAATTTACAATCATTTCCTACTCAATATAATAATCAGAATTGTACCACCACTAATACTACTACAATTAATAATAATCAAATGAATAACAATAATATCAACAATAATAATGTACTACCACAACAGAACTTATATTATGTTCAAAACATCCCAAATCTTCAATATAATACAGCATACCAGTGATATGCTTTTAGAGACTACATATACTTAATTGTATAGATTAGAACTACTAATAAATTTTTCTATTTTGCATTGATTTGAGCAAATGTAGTCACATTTACAATGTATTACCATATTCAAATACAATTTCAGTCTATTCCTCAATGCATATTATGATTGAACACTTTATTAATATACAGCTAAAATTTAAAATTAAAAAACAACCATCAACAAAATTCAACTTTTATTTAAACGATTTTTACGTCTATTCAACAACTCATCCCTTGAACTTCTTTTCCCAGTTACTTTAACACTATCCAAGACTTGAACTTTTATACCACCTTTAACAACCCTAGGTTGTAATTGTGCTTTAGCATTTTTCAATTTTTTCAATTTTAATTCTTTAGCTAATTTTTTCTTCATTTCTTCATTTAATTTTTGTAAATCTTCTTCCTCACGTAATTTTTTCAAGCGTAATTCATGTTCTATTTGTTCTTGTTTTTTCAATTGTAATAATTGACGTTCTTCTAATTCTTTTAATTTTTGTCTTTTAATTTCTTGTTGTTTTGAAAATTTCTCTTGTTGTTCTGCTCTTTTCTGTTTTAGTTCTAGTTGTTTCGCTCTGGCTATTTGTTCTTCTTGTGCTATTTTGGCACTGTGTGCTTGCTTCCCACTACTTATACTTTCTTCTTCTGGTGCGTCTGAATCACTTTCATCTTCTGAATCACTTTCTTCTTCTTCTTCTTCTTCTTCTGATCCATCGTTCTCAGCAGCTTCTGTTATGGAAACTTCGTCGGCTGTATGAAAATCATCCATACTATCATCAAACACCTTCTTGACCATCTTTGTCAGTTCAGAAATCGTAGTTTTCTTTTGGTCTCTGCTAGCAAATTTCTACAAATTTTGAAAAATATTTTTTTTTCCCATAAATTTTTTTTGCTTAACAGTGCGAAATTCAAATGCTTATAATAATTTATTGAAGAAGAAGACTTATAAGTTTAATTATGTAGCTGGACAAATTTTAGACCAGAACGAATTGTTGTCTTGCAATGCACTGATTCCAAAACCGAAAAATGATAAAACAGCAGCAGTGCCCCCAATTAAATAGCACAAAACAGTGCGTGCTAAAAGCCAAAGTAATTGTGTATCGCCCATAATCAGCAATAAAATCACAACAACGACACATAGAACAATCACCACAATCTTAATAACCAAGTTGTATTGCCAAAAGATATCAGCGAGGGAGCGTCCTCCAAGCAATCTATTCAATGGGGTGTCTCTTGTCTCTGAATGATGTGACCCTGAAGTCACAGGTGTAGTACCAATGGGTTCTGGAGGTAATAAGGGCCCTCTTTCTAAATCTTCAGTTGGTAAAGGGTAAAACATGGACCTCCAAACAGCTCTAAACCTATCATAATAACTAGGCAAATGGGAAAAATGTGTGTCATTAACAACGTCGTCAGTTTCACTAGTGGTGATTGCAACATCAGCAGCAGAATTGGTGATTAATGAAGTTGGTGGAGCTGGAATTGATGTATCTTCCGGTGAAGGTGCGTTTGAAACACATTCCAAAGCTGATCTGTAGCCAGTGGAGTCCAGGTGTGGAGATGCTGAATTTTGTGAATGTGAAGGAGAAGGTGAGGATAATCTGGATGAGCTGGATCTCTTTTGTTTGATAGTTTTTGATGATGCATCAAATTGAATTGAATTCACTGTGTTGGAAGTTGAAGGTCTGGATAGTCCTGAACCGGTGTCATTGGATTTCTTAATAAACTGGGACATCTTGAAAGGGTTAACTGTTGTTTGTTCATTGTCAATAGTTCACTGAGATCCAGTTATTGAGCTTTAATATAAAGATCCAAATAATTTTTTTTTTGTGACACAAAAACGAAGTGTCTTAATTTTTGAGATTCAGATACCATCAAGTATGAAGTGTGATTCACGCCTTTGTGAGGGTGCTTTCCAATGAATAGATCGTATCAGTGATATACGAATTTTTCAAAGCAACCAACTAAAAGTGTAATGATTTTATGATTTTTAGAAACCACATAAAACTTACATCCACCTTAAATCAGTAATCAAATTGTTCATTCATACACATTTAACCATCATTATAAAACCCCAAAATAAACCTAAACGTCCAGCGTCTTTTAAGAAAAACACTTCACTGAAATAAAACTTTCAAACCCTTAAATTTTTCTTGTTGTTTTTCAATAACGCAATTAATTTAACACTAGTTGAAACCAATTCTTCTTTAAAGAAAAACAAAAATGCAGCTGTCAATACACTCTGACTCAACTTAACATTAATTCCGTTATAAAAACCTGCAATTCCCTCATTTTTATAAATTTCCAAAAACCAACCTAAAATATTTTTCTTAGCTTCTGGTTTATTATCATCACCAGTTTTTTTCTGTAAATGCATTCTTGCCTTCACTGTAATATAAGGATATGTTGACCCAGTGGCAATCAATTTCCCCAACGCACCAATGAAAAATGCATCAATTGAACTCATTCCCCTTTTTTTATGCTTATTTAATAAGTTCTTCAATTGTTCGAAAATGGTGTATTGAATGATTGGATTCAACACTAAGATTAACGCTGGTAACACACCGGCAAACAGTGTACTCACTCCGTCTTTTTTAAAAATATCAATCATTGTTCTCAAAGTACTTTTCTTATTATTACCTTCCACCGTCATCCTGGTATTAGCCACCCAAATTGGATTTGTCGCAAAGACAGTTAAGCAGCCAGCCACTGCACCTGTAATAATACTATCAATTGTATTTAAACTTTTTGATTTTCTCAATTTAATTAATGGTTTTGATGTCAACTCATAGAAATAATAATAAACTAAATTTGTAAGAAACATTCCAAAAATCGCACTTTCTAAACCTGAATAAAACCCAGTAATTCCTTCCTTCTGGTATAAGTATTTTGCAGCGGTCCATGTGGAAACTTTTGATTTCTTGGTTTGCTCCTTTTCCTTTTCCTTTGCATCGCCATCATTATCGCCTTTGGTTTTTTCAACAGTTTTCTCTGACTTTGTTTGTGCTAATGTTGATAGTGTGACTAATGGATATGTTATACCCATTGATATGACACCACCTAGTCCACCGGCTAAAGCATGTGCAATTGGATCGGCACTCATTGTGATCAACTTTCCGGCGTTCTGTTGGTTGTAAAGTTCGTTTAAATTATTGGGAGAAAATCGCAATCAATTTTTCAATTTTTTTTATCAAGAAAAATAGTTGGGGTATAAAGAGTCAGACTACAAAACAAGTTTAATACAAATTACTTTAAAAAACACACATTTTATTTTCAATTAAACGAAAACTAATAAAGAAAAACACGGCTATGGAAAACAGCAAAGAAAAAGGGCAACTAGGTGAAATCACCAGCAATATCAATTGATTTAAATCAGACTTATTTTTTTTCAAAATAATCAGTCATTTCTTGATCTAATTCTTCAATAGTTTTTTTAGCTGGTCTTTTATTTTTTGGTTTACCAGCATTTTTCTTAGCTTGAGTTGCTTTACCTTTAGTAGCAACAGGTTTTGCCTTAGATTTACCTTTAACGGCAACATTTGGTTTACCAGTAGCAACTTTTAAAACGTTGGTATTATTACTGATGATTCTTGCAGCTAATGGTTTTTTAGTTGGATCAATAATTAATTCCAATTTTAATTTGGAACCATTATCTAATGAAACACCATTGTATTTTTCAACGGCTTTTGTTGCATTAGCTGCAGATTTAAAAGAAATCGTTGCAATACCTTTAGATTGACCTTTTTCGTTGTAATTTAATGAAGCTTGAGCGACACCACCAATTTCTGATGCAAAAAAATCCTAGAATATGATTAGTTTTTGTTTTTATAATGAAAGGGAAATTTTTATCTAATAAACTATGATCGATTATTAGATATGAGTGAAAAAATTGAAAGAACGAAAAAATGCAAAAAAAAGGGCTCAGTCGTTGATCAATGGTACCAAACTCATTTATCAAAAAGTTTCCGTTTTGTTTTTTTTTTTTTTCAATTGATGTGGAAAGAAAATAGATTGAATTAAAAAAAAGAAGTCTAACTCAAAAGAACATAGTTAAACAATGAAATGATATCACTTTGGTTTTGTATGTGTGGTATTATAATGAACAGTGAAAATCAACGTAGTAACCATAGCTTTCGAATTCTTTTTTTTTTCTCTCTAAATCATATTTTCTTTCAAGAAAAATTGTGGATGGAATGAAACACGCAGCAACATACTGGTGATCTGATCTTGTAGTCGTTTATCGAAATTTGCATGATCATTGCATATAAATACTAAGTTCAAAAAAACTAAAAAAAACTGTTCTTTAATCAAAGCAAATCAGACAAATTTTGGAAATTCCACTAAAGTGTTTTAGCAAAAAGTTTAACAACATCAGATCGAAGTTGGTTCAAACAAAACATTTAGTTTAAATCAGAATGAATATCGAACCTTGTGTGATATTTCAATTGTAACAGAACAACGACTTAAAACTGTAACAAATGGACAATTCATATCCATGGACAAGAACAAAGAACCCAGAACCCAGCATAAACAATTTTTACACCAGTGCTGATGTCACAATATCAATCTGAATTAAACCTTCATACGAAGAACAATGTTTGTTAACAGAACCAACTTTTTGAGAAAAAAAAACTCCACCTAAACAAGAAAAACACAGATATCAAACCTGGCCAAAGAACAAACGATGAAGAAAAAAACGAGTTTTAGTACAGCTATATGATCATATTCCAATTGTCTCCCCTTTCAAATCTCGGCTCTGCGGCCAAAAAAAAACGCGTCATTTCTCATTTGATGATGATAATGATGATGATGATTGGGAATATTTCACATATAACTTGGATTCCAAAACACAAATTTTCTTTGAATTTTGATAAATTTATCATCTTGATTCTTTCGTTAAGAGTCCACCAATTAACCTTCAGGATACCCACACAACAACTGAATTAAATAAAAAAAAAAAAAAAAACTAAAACTAAAACTTCCTAAACCACTCTTTTATTTTTCTCATTTTCAATCTTCTTTTTTTTCTCACTCTATAAATTAAACTAAAAAACATACTTTAATAGCATCCTGTTTGATATCTTTTGGCAAACCATAAACAACAACTTTAGTAGCATAACTAGCATCAACAACTTTAGAAGAGCTTGAAGCTTTTGGCCCTTTTGGAGTAGAGACTTGTTGTGATTGTTTTTTAACTTGTTGTTTTTGTTTGATGTTTGATTTACCAATTTTATTTTTTGGGGATTGTTTTTTGAATTGTTTTCTTGGTTTAGATTGCAAGATTTCGTCAAGGGATTGATCAAGAGCAGACATTTTTAAATATAAATTTGTGATTGTAGTTTGTTTGTTTGTTTTTGAACAAGAAAATTGTGTTGATTTATGTTCGGTGGCAAAAAAAAAAGGGAATTTTGTTGATTTATGAGAAAAAAAAATTCGCGAAACGTGAAATTTGAAATGGCGGGTAATTTTAAGGTGGTTGGGACACTACTATAATATTTTTAAATGAAGAACTGAATGATACTATGAGAGACAGTTGGACTGATAGGAATATGGAATTAGTGAGCTACAATTATCTGATAATACATGCAAGTTTTTTTTTTTTTGTTTTGAAGCTATGAATATTTATTAAATGTACCTAATTTCCAGACACTTCAGGCATATGTCTGTAACCATTCATATGATGAAATCTCCATGGAACATCCATTTTATCCAAAATAACTTCGGTGAAAACTAGCTGCTCTTCATTATTCATAGATTTCAAGGCTAGATGTAATTGTTCTTCATTTTCAATTCTATTATTAACAACTTTTGAATCTGGATTAGTATTAAAGAATTCAAAAATTTTACTCCAATTCCAAGTCTTGATATCATTATAAGTTCTTGTTTCACCTTTAATAATTCTTTCCACTGTATAGCCAGAATTGTTTAAAAGGAAAATGATTGGTTTCAAATTCAATGCATTGAAAGTTGAGATTTCTTGAATTGTCATTTGAGCAGAACCATCACCTTGAATCAAAATCATTCTTTTGTTTGAACCTTCATCTCTAATGGCAACTTGAACACCAACTGAGCATGGTAATCCAAAACCAATTGATAAATAAAAACCCTGGGCAATATATTTGGTACCAGTTGGGAATTTTAGGTCTGGAATACCAAACATTAATGAACAAGTTTCACACACGATAACATCATTTGGTTGAATAAAAGATTGTAATTCATTCAATAATTTTGACTGGGAAATTAATGAAGTTGATGGTAAATCTGGATATCTTTTACTAACTTTAAATTTCAATTCATTTTTCATTAATTTTGTTGATTTGGTAAATTTGTTGTTCAAAAATTCCAAAACGTTAATAAAGTTGATACCTTGATATAAATCATCATTAATTTTAATATAATCTGGATGGAAAATAACAACATTAGAGATTTTTTCTAATTCAAAACTGTAATGACCAGTGTTTATTTCGTTAATATAAGGACCAAAAAATAATAGTAAATCGCTTGATTCTAAATTTTCCTTGATACCAATGTTTGATTCATTACCAATATAATCGCCAACAAAATTATCGTTTGATTCATCCAAAATTGATTTACCCATAAAAGTAGTGAAATTATTTAATTTAGTTAATGAAACAAATTCTCTTAATAATTCAACACCATTATGATATTTGGAAACCAATAAATCAGCCAAGATACTTGGGTTTGAAGAAGATTCAATTAATGAAACAATCTTGGAAGCTAAAGTTTCAATAGAGTCAGATTCAATTGGTTTAACGATATGGAAATCACAAGGTTGATTCAAATTTGAAGCATCAATCAACACATCGTTCAAATCAACAGGTAAGAAAATATAACCTGGTCTTGAATAAATGAAAATATTTTCAATAACTTCATCAATCTGTTTAGGAGCTTGACTAGCATCCAAGATAATTTCACGTTTACATGAAATATCTTGAACCATTTTAGTATAAACAAAACGATCGGATGGTTTTAAAGAATCAATATTAGGAACCAAGTGATGTAAATGATGTTGTTTTTCAACTGGATCATTAATTTGGGTAGTTGATGGTAAACCAACGATATGTAAAATTTTAGAATATTCAGCAAATGCACCGGCAATAGCATTCAATGCACTACATTCACCAACACCATATGTTGTTATCAAAACACCTAAAGAATTGGTGTATCTTGAATAACCATCAGCAGAATAACCGGCATTTAATTCATTACAACCACCAACCCAATTCAAGTCAGTTTTGTATAAATATTCAAGTAAGTTTAAATTGAAATCACCTGGAACACCAAAGATAGATTTAACATTTTCAACTTGTTGTAATCTTTTGAAAATGTATTCACCTAATGGGATTAAATTTGAGTCAGATGGAGTTGGAGATGTGATTCTTGAATCAGCACTAGCGACTGGAGCCATATTGGATAAAAGTTCAAGTAAACTAAAAAAGAGTGGATAAGATAATTACTAAAACACAAGGAAGAAAGAGAGAGACAGAGGAAAGAAGGGATTCAAAGTGTTTAAATACATCAATAATTGAGAAATTATCAACATTTTAGAAATTTCAGAAAAAACGGCACGAATGTTGATAAATTTGATCATTAAAATAGTTGAATTCTGATAATTTTTTCTACAAATGAGCCTAACGCTCGAAAAATTTGGAGAGTTTATAACTTTTTTCTGTGAAAACATAGAGAACTTTGACACAAAATTGAATCAAATCGGCTAAAGATGGGAATTTTGAAGTTTTGAAGACGCCATTTTTAGCCGAATTTTTTTTTTTTTTAACTGGGAATTCCGGGAAATTTTAATAAAATTTAAGAATTCCGGGTGTTGTAGAAAGTTCAACAAATTTACTTGAATTCTTTTGATTTATTTGATTTACTTCATTGAGTTGATAACTTGATGCTTTGATTCATTTGCATTGTCAATTGATTGATGATAGATAGCACTATTTCAAAAGAAAAGAAAAGAAAACAGCAATGACTAGACTCGAATTACAACCAGAACAACTAGCTGAATGGATCCTATACAAACAAGACACGCCTCATTTCCAAGTCATTGATGTCAGAACATCAGATTATAAATATGTATGGCTCACAAGTATTACTGTTTCCTAAGTCGATTTAGATTGATAAATTAACAACAACATTTTTTTTTTTTTTTCAAGGGGAAAATAATCAATGCTATCAATATTCCTTCAAAATATTTCAACGATGATACCATTTATTCATTCATGCAACAATATTCACATATAGACACTTTTGTCATTCATTGTATGAGATCAGAAGTTAGAGGACCTAAATGTTGTGATAAAATGATTGATTATTTATCAAGAAATGGAATCACGGATAAGAAGGTTTATTTATTATCAGGAGGTTTGAAAAAATTTAATGAACTATATGGAGATGATCCTAGATTAATAGAAGAGATACTTGATGATTGATGGCTTTTACAAATGGGATCAGATTTTAAAATCAAGTTAATATCAAATTAATAACTATAAAGAAAAATAATCTGAATGCTAAAGAATGTACAAATCAACCAACCCTAAAACACTTGTGCCACTGATTTCAAATCAACTGACACTAACGCAACCAGGTGTTTTCTATTAATGTATAGAAACAAAAAAGAAAGAATTTAATGCGAAAGAAAGATTAAAAAAAAAAAAAAAAAAA
>JAJMAV010000177.1:0-15391 GCA_030565045.1 Starmera caribaea | reverse complement strand
TCTATATTCATATGGAACTTTACTACCAACTTTAATAGGAAATTCCAAATTTTCAAAACCTTTAGCAACTGCAACGTTTGCTTGTAGAAGAATCAAATCTTCGATGATTTGAACCCAGTTCTGTACAGTGATTTTCTTTTCATTACGACAATCATCTGTTGGTAATCTTTCAATATTGATTTTGTTCATTTTATTTCTTGAATTATCAGTTTCATTATCAACAGGCTTGGTGTTTAAATACCCAATAACTGTGATATTTGGCTTCATATTTCCCAAACCTGAGCCTAAAAAAACATTTCTTACACCCCAAGGTAGTGTAGGACCTAATCCAATCTGAACAAAAGCTTTTACTTTACTAATATCTCTCAATTTAATCCATGAACTTTTCTGGGTTCTAAATTCTTCGTAATTTGTTTGGAAACTATCACTAACAATAACATGACCCAAGATGTATAATCCACCTTTTTTCAAATGGTTACAAAACTGAATCAAATTCCATGAACTTCTTGGGCTATCAACCAGTAATAAAATTTGAGGTCTCCAATACTTAGCGTTATCTTGTCTCAATCTAAGCAAATATTTTCTAACTTGATGATAAATCAAACTTTGAGATACATCACCCCAAGGTTTTGGAGGACAAACATAATGAATGAATATAAATAACGCGGCTAAGAAAATGACAACTAAAGTTGCTGATATTCCATCAACAATGAACATTGATATAGCACAAGCAACTGCACCTAAAAATGCAGTGTACCAATCAAAATATCTAAATGAAGGTCTGAAATTTGGTGCAGAAGCAATTTTCAATAAGAAACAAGCTAAATTCGTAACAATAAAAGTCATTAAAAATGCCATTGTTATGAAAGTTGCAATTTGATTGATATTGGCAAAAAGACACAATTGAGTTAACACCCAAGTGAAAATGATTGCATTTATAGGATTATTATTCTTATCCATTTTACTGAATATTTTCAATCCTGGGAAAATTGAGTCTTTGGCAATAGCTTGTAAAACATTTGCAGCACCAACGATACCAACAATAACTGAAAATAAAGAAGTTGAAAATTCACCAAGTAACACTAAAGTTCCAGAAACATTCACTGTTTGAATGATTTGAACATCTTTATGTAGTAATGATCTTGGAACTGAAACACCTAATGATATGATAACTAAAGCATAACAACAAAAGGTCAATAGAAGACCCCAAAGTGTACCTTTTGGAATGGATTTTGAAGGTTTCTCTAAATCACCAGACATACTGGCACCAGCAAAGATCCCAGCAGTAGCAGGGAAAAAAATCCCAAACAAATCTCTGAAATTCTCCTTCTTTTTCAATAAAGAACCAGCAGCACCTTTAGTGAAATGAGGAAACAAATTTTCTTTGCAAACACTCCAAGAAGGACCAGTGTACCATTCTTTGAAAACCGGCACTTCAAATGGCTTCACAAGCACTGTAGAAATGGGAATTGACACTGTAGCCAACAACAATAATACAAACAACAACGAGCCAGCTCTAGTGACCATCTGAGATCCAATCAATGCAACACAAATACATAAAAACAACAACACGGTACTGTAACAAAATTGATTCCAATACCCTTGCGGCAGTACTTGCCAAAGAATCCCTGATTCCTTACCTAAATTTGCCAATAACGGTTCAATAAACCCAACAACATTCATACCACAGTTTAAAACTTGACCAATATAGAAAACTAATCCAATTGATCCACCAAATTCTGGTCCCAATGAACGTGATATCATGTAATACGCGCCACCGGATCTAACTGTACCATTGGTTGAGATGGCAGATATGGAAAGTGTTGTTAATAGATCAATGGTGTAGGACATTATTAGTAGTAATAATGAACCAAGGATCCCCATTTGACCTAGGATAAAGCCAAAACGTAAGAACATCAAAATGGAGAGAACATTGAGTGATGTTGGAATAAATACACCGTCAAAAGTGTTTAGTTTTGCTGGCTTTTCAACAGCTGCTGCTGCTGGTGATTCTTGTCGGTTTGATTCATGTTTTGATTTCAGTAAAGAAGTTGTTTCTGTGAAAGGATTGGGAGATGCTGATAACTCCATTTGTTTTTGACTGGTGGTTCTTGTGAATTGTGGATGTTGTGTATGGTTCTGTGGTATCAGATCACAGCTGATTGAGTGGAGTTCAGAAAGTAGAAAAAGCTAGAGATGAAATAATGAATTTATTTATGTCAATCATTTTTTTTTTCTTTCTTTTGCAACAGATAACAAAAAATAACTACAATTCTTTCTTAAAATGATCCATAATTTAAATACAAAAAAAAAACACTGTTGAACAAGTACAGAGGCAATGCTGCTTTACCATAAAATGAAATATAATTGGATGTGAAATCCAGTGACAAAGTATCAAAAAAGAAGTAAAAGAGTAGAAAAAAAAATAGTTTCAATCAACACCAACTGTCAATTCAAACAGACCATAAACGCCAATAAAATCAACATAAAAATGAAATGAACATACTCATGAATAATATAACAAAAAAAAAACAATAACAATAACAATAAAAGAATTAGATGGACCAAATCAATGAACTTTTTCTGTCTAACCGGTGAGAACAAAAAAAAAAAAAAAAACCTTTTCTGTAACATGAAGTTGATAGGCAAAAAAAAAACCTTAAAAAACACACTTTGTATAAGCTTCTATGTTTACTTTCTATCTCAAGTTTAATAACTTTCTGTTACAGTTTCTTTTTTACTTTCTTTCTTAATCTCTTCCGGATTCAAATTTGATTTTTCTTCATTATCATCGGCATCATCATCTTCTTCTTCAGTTTTACCAGCCTCATGACGCAATTCAAATGGCAAAACCCATGTTGCCCAATGATCTTTAATTCTAACTTTATCATTTTTAAGTTCTAAATAATGAATAAATTGAATTGCATTTCTTAAAATGTCTAAATCACCACCAGTTAATAAATTCAATCTTTTAAATTCAATCAATTTTGATAATGGAACAAAACCTTGTGAATTCATTTGTTTTTTCAAATAATCATCTTTAATTAAATTATCACTAGAAAAATAATATGAGACTTGATTGATGACTAAAGTCAACGGGTCTTCTTGGATATAAGGTTGATACATCATTGGTGCTGGGATGAATGGTTGTGGAGGAGGTAAGTGTCCTTGTCCCTGTTGTTGCTGTTGAGGTAAAGGAGCAGGACTGTACATTATATTGTTGTTAAATGGTAACCCTGCCGGTGTACCTGCTGGAATGTAACCAAATGGAGGTGGTAAATATAATGGGTTTTGATTTGGGTTATTTATGTAGCTTGCACTACCGACTGAATGTCTATAGTTGTTGTGGTGGTATCTACCGTTATTATTGCCGTTGTTGTTATTGTTATCGTTATTGTTATTGTTATATTGACGATTTTGTTTGAATTGTTGATTTTGGTTTTGATTTTGGAAAGGTTCTGAATTTCTATGTTGGTACCTTTTCTGTTTAAATTGATGTTGTCTTTCAGTAGTTGATGTGTTTTCAAAATCATTAGAACCATTTGTTGTAGTATTACTTGAAGAGATAGCAATATTGGAGTTAGAGTTGGAAGTTGTTTGTCCAGAGTTGGAATCAGTAGTTTCGGTGTTGATCTTCAAGTCATCAATAGCTTTCGCTAAGTCCTTCTCAGTAGCATTAGCATCTTTTTGCTTTTTATCCTGAGCTGGTGGAGGTGTATTAGTGTTTGACTTTTTTCTATTTTGTTGCTTATTGTTGTTGTTATTATTATTCTGGTTGTTGTTGCCACCTTTATTGTTTTGCTTCTTTTTATTTTGGTTGTTGTTGTTACTATTATTGTTACCATTGTTATCATTATTATTATTATTATTATTATTATTATTATTATTACTACTAAATTTATTGTTCTTCTTTTTATTATTGCTAGAAGTAGTTGGACTTGCAAAGACAATATTTGCTTCAATTGGAGTCCATTTTTTCTTTCCGCCAGAAGAAGCAGCAATTTTGAAAGTGGACTGTTTGGAAGCTGGTGTGGTAGAGGTGTTCAAAGCTTCTAAAGTAGAAGGCCATTGTTCCTTCTCGATGACGGATGTTGAAGTTGATTTGTTGGAATTACCCCAAGCTGAAACCAAAGGAGCCGGAGCTGGAGCCAAATTGGCAGTTGTGGATGTCAAAGGGATGTCTGAAAAGGAAGGAGTCTTGGTGTGTTTGTTCACTGACTCTGCAGTGGCAGCAGTAGACATAGCAGACATTGTTGCGGGAAAGTTGAAAATAAAAAAGTGTGGATATTAGAATTGAAAAGTAGCAGTTAGACCGGACAGTAAGCAATTGCTGTGTGTTCTGTTGGTCTTTTTTTTCTTTGAAATTAAATTGAAGATGTAGAAGAAACAAACTAGTTATTGAGCTCCTGTTTCTTCGTATAATATGAGATCAATAGTATTAATTATTGATGAGAAGATAGTTTATGAGAAGATTTGATGTGAGCTGTAGTATCTTCTAGCTTGTGTTGTAGTATGACTAGCTGCCAATAGTTGTGATAATTACTTCCTTTTGAAGACTGGCTGAGTGTGTAGGTCTCTGTCTGAACTAGTTGTTGGACCCTGGTTATAAATGTGGTTTGTTGTGGAAGCGTTCTTGTGCTTGTTTTGCGAGGGAATTGAGCTGTAAAGTAAGTTTTCTTCGGTTGTTTTTGCGGTGGTGCTGTTTCTACTGCTTCGCTCTGCCTGAAAAGGTGCTTTCTGTCTATTTGAGAAGACTGTTTCTTGCTGTTGTTTGTTTGGAAAGTTGTTGTCGTTTTTTTTTTTCGTTTTTTTTTTTTCAATAGAATTTTCAGGAAATATTGCAACAAAACAGAGAAATTGTCGGTTTTCCAGCTGGTTTTTGAGTGATGAGCGAGCTGGAAAGTGTGCGGATCGAGTCTGTCACTGGGGAAGGGTCGCTGTTTGTGAAAATTGGGGAGAAAATCCCTTTCAAATTGAGCGAAATTGCCAAATCTATGAACCATTTACTGTCCAATTCGACGAAATACTCAGTGATCAACAACAACAAGGCGAGATTGTTTAAATTATGTCTTGATGGGAGTGATACTGCAATTTGGGATAATTGTATATGCAAAATCACAACAACTTCCGGTGAAATACAAGGTGTGCTATCCAAGTTTAAAGACGATTATTTTATACTGAACTACCTAAACAACAACGATCTTGAACTGGATTCCGCCACTACAACATTCAAACCGTTCACACAAGATAATTGGAAAACAACACAATTATCTCCAATACCCAAAAACAATATCAAACTAACAATGACACCACCACAAATCTTGGAAAATTTAGATGAATCTCCATTGAAAGACCTAACTGATCCATTTGACTACTTCTTTGATAAATATTTCAACAACTTATACAATTTTACTACACCATTAACATATTTCACAAAATCGAATTTCACAAGACTACGAACAATTTGTAAAGACTCTACACATTATCAAAATATCTTGAAACAATTTATTATTGATTCTGATACTTTTGATTCAAGACATTTAAACAGTAATAATGGGATCTTGGGTGCTGCTAATTTGATCTTCGAGAAAGAAAATGTTTATAAAGAAAAGCTGATTAAAAATTCACTGAACTTAGTGAATCTTGAAGTCAACAATAATAAATCACAGAGTTTGACTAATGTTGTTAATAACTTGAAAATCAGGGAAATTCAATTACAAATAATCTTATTACTAGAATTGGTCCATTTGAATCAAATGGATGATCTTAAATTCTTAGAGGCAAAGCCAAAACAAGTACAATTGAATAAAAAACCATTAATCAAATCTAAAAAAAAAAAGATAATGAGTGAAAAAAATGTATCAAAACCTCAACTAACTCATGCACAACTACTGATGGTTTACATTGAGAAACTATGTATTTGGGACTCTGTTATGAGCTTAACATCAAAACATGACTCAACAACAACAAAATTTATCAAATATTTAATTATCCCATTCTTTGATAAAAAATGTCCCAAATCTGTTAAATTATTAATCTCTAAAATTAAAGGACCATCTTTCAAAATCAATTCTGCTGAGCAGCGAGATAAACGAAGCTTGAAAAGAAGTAAATCCGATATTTTGGAATTGGAACCAATTAAAGTTGTTAAAAAACCATCAATAGTCAAACTAAATATTGAAGATTTACCAGATTTGAAAAGAAATAATAGTGATTTACAACAAAATCTGAAAAGAACCGTGTCTTTCAACTCAAACATGTTGTTAAGTAAAAGACAAGTTGATATGTCAATCCCAACAGTCAAAGTTTCAAATAATGATGATAAAAATAAGAAAATTTTCAATCGTGTAGGTAGGAAAACTAACACTAGTACAACTACATCTAGTTCAACATTATTAGAAGCACCTGTTTTACAAGTTGAAGTTACACCAATTAAACCGAAATCAAAATCAATGATTAATATGGAAATTTTGGATACTCCAAGGGATATAATTTCAAGTCCAATGAATAAAAATGAATTACATGGAAGTAAAAATGAAGAACAAAATGAAATAAATTCAAGTCCAATTATGATGAGAAATAGCGGTGGTGTGGTGAAAACTCCAGTTAATGTTAATCGGATGAGTAATTTAATGGATGAGATTATGTCAAGTCCAGTTGAAAATATTAATGGATCACCTAAAAAAATTAATAGGAATTTATTTCCAGCTAAATGATATAAAAAAACCAGTAATTTTTTTATAATATATATTAATGAATTAATGAACTTATACATATATAATAACTTCGTAAATTTATTCTATCTCACCAAAGAAAATTGCATTAATAATCTTACTTGAATCTGTTTCACTCAAAACTTTATCAGTAATCAAATTCCCAACTTTATTATTCAATTTCGATTTCAATACATCATTAACATCAACATCCATCATATCTTCACCAACAACATCATCACATAATTTCCTCAAACACTTTAAAATCAATTCATTTAAAACTCGTTGTTCATCTTCACTAAAATTCCCCAATATCAAATCACTCCAATTTTTCAAATTTCCCAAGATAATGATCCTTATAACTTCATTTCCCATAGTTTGTAAACCCATGATTGCACCATACTGTGTCCCGACAGGTTTATTTGAGTCTAAAAATGCCTTGAGTAAAGTACGTGTAATTCTTGGTTTTAAAGTCTTGTAAGATTTCCCAAAATTTTTACAAACATGATCTAATAAACTTGATGCAAAATCTCTCACGGCAAAATGATCTTGCTCGTTGGAGCCAATTTTTTTAGCTAATAACAAAGTTAAGATACATGGCATCAATGCATGAATATAAGGATCAAGGAAAATGTTTTGATTTGATAATAATGAATAAATTATCTCCAAGATTGTTGATAATAATGGGATGTTGCTTAAATTATGGGTAATTTGTTCACTAATGAATTGTATAAAATATGGGACCAATTGATGTAAACCAGGGTCGGATTTCAATGAAGTTAATGCTGCTTGTTTTAATAATAAATCATCTTCATTTGTTGAAGTTGATAATAAAATTGAAATAACTTTATCAAAATATAGTTGTAATTCTTTTGATAAGACATGTTTCACTAATGGTTTGATTTCTAAATCTTTTGGGGCTGTTGTTGATACAGAAGTTGTTGGTTGAAGATTGCTGTTATTTTGATGGGTTAAGATATTTGTATTATTTTGATTATTTGATGATGATGAGGTTGAAGAAGATGAAGCAGGAAACTCTGATGAATTGGTTAAAATGTTTGTTATTGCACCTCTATAAACAGGTAATATTGCCTTAATTTCAGACTCTAAAGGATTTTGAGGAATAGCTGGTTGAACACCTTCAATTGCAAGCCAATGTGCTGTGAAAGTTGTTGATCTTGGGACTTTTGGTAATGGTTGATTGATCAATTTTTCAAAATCAATCTCTTCTTCATCAACATAGTATAAAGTTTGACCATTACCAACCAAGGCTTCTTTATAAACAACAGGTTTTGTTGAATCATAACCATATAAAGGTTCGATATTTAAAACTTTAAGGGCTTTCTCCATGTCTGAAGTTGTAAGTGTTTTGCGTTTAGAGTGTCTCATAAACTTAACGGCTTGTTCCAGAATCTCATGGATACGGTACTCAACGTCCATGGCAAGGTTACGAGCAGTGTCTTCGTTGAGGTCAGTGAGTCCCAATGATTCAGCGACATCTTTGACTGTGTCTAGTGGCGACCACAAAGTGTGGGACATTGGTGGTTTGGACATTCTTTAATTTTAGATTTAGTTTTGTTTTCCCAACTCTTGATCTCTTGCTCTCTGGACACAGAGTAACTGGCTGTTGCTTCGATACTTTGATTGTTTATAATTCTGAATTTATTTCCTTGAGTTCGATATTTTTCAATGTAAATGAAAACTTAGGTAATTGATTATCTTTGTTTTAACGTACTCAAAATTAAGTATGTATGTAGTCATAACTGGTGGTACAATGCTACAACGACACTAAATTACCACTACATGACTACCTCTACAACAGTTGAATGAATATTAGCGTGCAAAAATAGTTTCAAAAGAATTGATACGTAGGTACAAATAATTTATTATTTAATTAACTGACCAACTTGAATTTATGAATCAATCTGGTAACAAGAAATCAGGTCTTACCGCTATTCTGTTGTGGTTCATAGAACGAGCACTATCAGTGATTTTTGGATGAATACTTCCTGGAATTTTTTGATTCAAATATATAGCGGCTTGGAAACATAATGGACATACATTGTTATTTTGTTTCTTTAACCATTTGTCAATGCATTTTTGGTGGAAAATATGGCGTTTACACTCTAGCACTCTGATGATATCATTGTTCTCATAATCGATGAAGCAAATAGGGCATGCAGGACCATATTCATCAAGTTTTCTCTGCGATAATCTCAATGTTGAACAAGTGGAGGATTTGGGAACAAAGTCATTATTCAACTTAACCTCATGTAATGTTCCCTTGCTGAATTCTCTTTCAAATATGATTTTAGCATTATAAGCAGCTTCAGCAAAGAAGAACAGATAGGTTTTCAAGTATTCACGATTCAAAAATCTATAAAACAAAGATGGGAAACTTAATAAACGATGGTTTGAAGGTAAAAAATCACCAATGGCATAAACCATTAGTTTGTTTTTCGGTTCAAAATAGCAGATCTGAGGTTTTGTGTATTTCCAACCTTTGTCCCCTGGAAGATCCACCACTAGTGGTTTCATCTCATACAAATAATGGTTGAATAATTCACCATTTTGCCTTTTGCAGAAAGTATGAGTATCTTCAAAACAATTGTCAATACTTACTCCTGATGAGTTACGAGTCGGTGAACGACCATGTGAGGCTTGAAGCATAGGATATTCAATACTGTTGTTAGGAGGATACGAATAAAGGTATTCGTCATTATAATTCATCCTTGCATAATAAACACCAATCATAATAACAGGTATCTTATTGAACTTATTTCTGTTAACATCGTTAACATTAAATTTAAAGCCTCTAAAGAACCAGTTATGCTTTTCTGATAGCTCATCATCTAATTCTTCTGTGTCTAGTTGTTCAAGAAACTCCTTGATTCCAGTTTGTTGTTCTTTGAGCTCTAAATTATCATCAAACCGGTTACCATTTTGATCCTCTATACCGAATCCATCAGTTGATTTAATCTTCTGAATATAAAATCTCAATACTTCTTTCAATCTCACAATTGTATCATTTGAACAAGTTGCTGAAAGTTTGTAATCTCGTGAGATGGATGAGTCTAATTCACTGATAGTTGAATCGTTTTCAGCAAAATTGTGGACTTCAAACCCTTTGCTTTTGCAAACCCTGACATCTTCATTGTACACTGAATCTTTGGTAAGTGGTTTACAGTTATAAAAATTAATATCCATAGCTTAAGAAGGTAATATGAATCACTGAAGTATAACAGTTGAATTATTGGTGTAATTAAAGAAGTTCACAGCTTCAAAAAAAATTATAATTTTATTATAATTAATAATTAGTCGAAATATTTGACGCAGAGCTATGATATTAAGTACCGGCACCTTATTATAAAATGTCGCCGATGAACTTTAATTCAACGTCTTTTATAGCTTTAATTTTTACAATTTCAGTAGTATTCTCATTTTATAAATTTCGAAACCCACAGGACTTTCATCAATTTTTTCATTAAAAATATTCTAAACAGTAATTTCTTGATCACTTTTTCCTATTATTGATAAATTATACCAGCTGGCAGTCGTACTGTGCAGTGGGTACCCACTGTAAATAACTTGCAAGTTGGTATTAGTACTTATAAGTAGCTTGAAATTATCAATCAAGAAAGTTACCATAAACGGTAATTAGTGAGATAATTTTTTAATTTCTGATTGTTTCCTGAGGTTTTTGTGTCACTTCCAAAGTTGTTACTTGAAGTTCACTGTTCACTACTGTTTCACTAAAATGAACAATCACTGTTAACTTTTAACTTTCCAAGTCTCTTGAATACTACAGAAAGCAGGGAACTAATTCTCCGTTTATTCACCAATGGATGCCACTCCTCCAGTTGCACTCAGTGCACATAACTATTTGAACTACACCAGAACCCATCGAACTTGCATCTGCTGCTGGGCAAGATATGGAGAGGAAGCAAATTGCGATGGTCTTACTCCATTATGTACACCATGCCAAACAGATCCTCTAACAACTCCCTCTGCTTTTTTGATTAATCAAAAAAATCCACCGAAAGAGGATGAAGCTCTATGCTTCTATTACCCTGAATATTTACCAAAAGAACATGATAAGCTGAAGAATATTGGTAAGCCCATTCCTGGTAAGTACAGTCTAAAAGGATCTGCTTTTTAGTTTTTCATGATACTAACAGCACATCTAGATGGGCCAGCCTTTAGAACCAGAGCTCGAACACTAGCGAATGCTAGAGGTGTAGAAGAGTTATCTCTTCATCTGATCCAAAGTGATATCAACAGATTCTACTATAAACTAAATTTCACACGCGTCACAGACGAGGAGGTTTTAAGAACTATGCAGTCTCCTAGAGAAAATTTACAAGACGCTATTAAAGACATGAATGAATCAGATGAAACTTGTGATGAAGCTTGATTTAATTTGCTTTGAAGTTTCAAAATTTGTTGGTTTAGTGGACTGCTCCAAGTTAGTGCAGCTTTATTATTGATGGATCAATTTTGATAATATATTAATTTGAATATTTTATTTTTAATTTTATTTTTATAGATCTTAATGCATATTCAATTTATATTAATATTTCTTTGAACATTTTTAAATTGTAGGTTGATCAAAGTAGTGTGCATACAAGCTAATCAATACCCTCTTTCAAATTTTCAGATTATATTGCATATCTGACCTCTAATAATTAACTGTAAAATCTTTATTATATTTCAAGAAAATTGATTTTTGGAGGATTTTTGGTACTTCCATGACCCATCGAATAAACTGATTTTTTAATGATTTGAAATCTTTTCACATGATCTCTTTGCACTGCACACTTAGCTAAGTTTTCATCATTTTTAAAGGCAATTGGTAAATTTTCTAAAACCAAATCTGATTCTTCAATGTCTTTCTTGAAAATTTTAGAACCTTGTTGATCTGCTTCGAAGATTCTTTGTTTTTGAGAAGTTGTTTTGCTTGCTTGAGTGGATGATTTTGTCAATAATTCTTCTTCTTCCTCATCATCAAAGTCACTAAAATCCAAATCACTCAATATGTTCTTGTTTTCAAAATTAGTGGTCAACTCAGAAACTGGTGTTTCTTCTTTGATTTCTTGCTTATTTATTACTGATTGTTGCTTGGAAATAACATTATCTAAATCTTGTAAAAAATCTTCACTGAAATCATCGAAATCTTCATCAGATTTTTCCAGATCTTGTTTAATCAATTCTTGTTTAACTTCTTCTTTTCCCACGTTAAACGATTTTTGTCGTACCACTGTTGGAGAAGAGTTCAGATGTGGTTGTAAGTTGTTAATTGTAATGTCATCCTGTTCATTATTATCATTTTGGATTTTATCCCATAATGTTCTGAAATCAACATCATTATTGATAATTGTTGAGGCAACTGATTTACTTAACAGAGGTGTGCTCAGTTGTAATGACGGTGAAGGTGATGGGTGGAATGTGTTTGACTGTAATCTCTTCTTAATTAGGGTTGATTTGGTTGATGAGCCCAAATTCTCAAACTTCATAGAATCATATTTCTTGGATATCGTTGACAAAGGTTCTATTGTAATGTTGTTTAGAGGTGATGAAGGTGGATTCGCAGGTCTTGGAGTGTTATTTGGTAAAGAGTTAATGTCTTTTGACCTTATGGTGTTTGGTGTTTGAGCCCAAAAGACATGATCATCTGAGCTTATGGTGTCCTGTCTCTTGATCACACGTCGCGGGCTATCCACGCTGTTGTGTTGGGCATCAATGTTTCTGCTAGCTTTCAACGGGGTCTGTTGTGTTGTAATATTATCGTTGTTTCTATCATTATTCTTGCCATTGATCTGTTGTCCTAGCTGTTGCTGTTGCTGTTGTTTATTATATATGTGGTGTCCCGTATGAATTAAATTATTCTAGATTGAACAATCTTTTGGGGATAGCACCATTAGCACATTCTCTACAGTATCCAATTGTCATTTCATGTATCTGTTATTGAACGAAAAGTTGTCCCATACTCAACTACTTCTCAATGGGATGCAGTCGACCGAGACTGAAGTACAGTAAACCAGACATACCAAAAAAAAATTACTTCTAGTATGGGACATACTTACGAACGGGATGCTAGAAGTGCAATAGAGAAAAATTTTCTTACATCAATTGGTTTTTTACTACTTTGGGAAAATTTTACAGATTTTTGCTCATTTAAACGTATTACTGCTGAAAAATACAGCTAGCGAGATTCCTACTCCTGCAACACGATGTAGATTAGTGATGATTTAGCTAAGTTTTCAAAAAAAAAAAATCAAGAGTTTCCTAATTTGGATTTTCTAACTGACCAAAATTGACCAAAATTTGGTCAGCTAGCAAATTTGAAATTCCGATCCACTGTGAGGTCCTGCAATTAAAGGCGGTAATATTTACGAGCTGAGAAAATCTTCCTGCAAGTTGAACTTTAAAAATTCCGACTCTACCTAATTGAGAAGAAAAAATTTGGTTTTTTACAGTCAAATTATTTGTTAGTAGATTTGAAAAAATTGACCAAAGGTCACAAAAAAATTTCTCTCTAATATATAATTGAGATAGACACTGCATGACTGCAATACCAAAATATAGAGTAAACAATATTTGATGCTATTAACTTAAAATGAAATTCTCCAGTAGTGATGCTAATTGGGGTATCTGACTCTTCAATTTCGGTATCAATTCGCAACAAATATTCTGGTCTTAATGCTACTGCTAACGAAAACAGAGGAATGAAGAATTAAAGAGAAAGCTGGCTACACTGGCAAAAACAATTGATTCTTTAATTACAGTGACATGGATGGAAAAATTGGGATCAAAATGTTCGATTCACTCATATTGAGCATAAACATATAACATATAAATAGCTGTTGTTGATGAAATAGCAGCATTTAAGCATCTAGCTAGCTTACATGGGAAGCATGCAATTTCAAGTGCTGAACTCATGTACAAATGTGGTCTTATTAGTTATTTAATTGACTATAAATTTTCTTCCCGATTTGCTTCCTGCACGGCTTTCATCATATCTTCATATGGTACTATCAAACGACCATCAACCATTTTAAATTCTCGTAATAAATAACTAGGTCTTAATGCTATTGCTTTTGAGTTCCAAAAATGCACATGCTCAGAAAATGTTGGATGTATACTCCCAGGAATTTCTTGTGGTGGTGCAAAAGCTAACTGGAGACACATGGGGCAAACATTCTTGTGCAACTTCTTTATGTATTTTTTAATACATTTCTTATGAAACATATGACGTTTACATTGCAAAACCATGATGATATGATTGTTCTCATATTCTTCCAAGCATATCGCACAAGCACCATATTCAATAATTTTTTCTTCGGACAACTCTAAAGTTGGGTACTTGCGGGAAGATTTGGGAATGAAATCATCATTTAACTTGATCTCTTGATAGTTTCCTTTTCTTGAATTATCATTAGATATCATTGTGGCATTCAAAGCAAATTGATTGAAAAAATATGGCAGTAATTGCAATTGATCTACATTCAACTTATTGTAAAACAAAGATGGAACTTTCAATAAATGATGGTCTTTTGGTAAAAAATCACCAATTGCATAAGCCATCATTTTCTTTATTGGTCCATAAAAGACAATTTCAGGTTTTATGTAAACTGCAGTTGGGTTTTCTGGATCTTTCAGATATAGTGCTTTCATCTCATAGACATAATGATGAAATAATTCTCCATTTTCCTCTTTACGATAAGTATGAGTATCTTCAAAACAATCTTTTATAGTGGTCGTTTGTGAATAAGGTGTTGGTGATCTTCCATGCGTAACAGTAACTTGATGATCCACGTATCCAAAAAGGTATTCATCAAACAAATCGTGTTGTGTGTAATAAACACCAATCATGATCACTGGGATTTTATCATACTCATTTCTGCTATTCTCATTAACATCAAATTTAAACCCTCTGAAAAAATTTTGGTAACCAAATAATTCATTGTCTAGTTCACCTTTCTCCAACTGTTCAAAAAATTCTTTGACACCCGTTTGTTGTTCATTGGATTCCAATTTATTGTCAAACCGGTGACCATTTTGATCTTTAATGCCAAATGCTTCTGTTGATTGGATTTTTTGGGTATAAAATTTCAAAAGTTCTTTCAATCTGACCAGTCTATCTTTAGCTCAATTTGCAGATAATTTTTGTTCTGAAGAGCGTGTGATGGTTGAGTCCAGTTCAGTGATGGTGGGATCATTTTGAGCAAAATCATGAAGCTTTATTCCATCATCTAGTTGATCCTGAACGAAACCATTGTATACTTTGTCTTTAGTTGGAAAAAGAGATGGATCCATGGCAACTTGAAGTAAAAAGTCTTACAGCTTGTAAAGTTGTTATAAAAATTATTCTTGTCTCTCATTCAAATTTCTATCTCTCATTATCTAAAGACTCTTTGGTGTATTCATGTAATTTCTTCTCCCTTTCCGTGTAAATTTTCCACTTCATCAAAATTGATTTTTGAAAAAAAAAATCCTCGGATTTCAAAAATTTGACACAATTTTCATACATATCAATTCCGGTATTCAATTTTAAATCTCAACTCTCAAGACTCAGGAGTCAGTGCTCACCTGCTTTGATTTGAGTTACAATAATATGAAATAATTTCACAAACCAATCTCTTCTGCAATCTCTTGTGCAAAATTTCTACCTTCTAACG